>JARVGV010000645.1:22191740-22201954 GCA_031762435.1 Hypsolebias longignatus | reverse complement strand
TGAATAACAAAGGAAAGCAGGAAGGAGGCAACACAGGGAGAATAGACAAAGACCAACAGAGGGAGCCAATCATGACACCTGTATATGCCTGCAATATAATAGCCAACGAGTGTGTAGGACCTGTCTGTATTATGATACTAGTTTTACTGTAGGGATCTTTGTTTCCATCACTGGTTAAGATTGCAAGCTATCTGAAAGAAAAAAAAAGTTTGTGGTCATCTGCCGAGTCCGAAAGCTGTGTGGGGCCCGTTTGGGTCCACAGCTTCAGAGTGCGCATGAGGAAAAGTAATGAGGTGGATTTATGTGCAGTGATGGCATCATTACAGATGATCTTTACAAGTCCCGATCTAAGTAATGGTCAATGTCTATTTAAGATTTCATAGCCTTCATCATGTCCAACTCATAAAGTGCAGAAGACACTTTGCTCTTATGTTTCCCCACAGGTTCTGCCTGTTAGTTCCTATGAAAATTGTTTGAGGATAAAATGTTAGAGCTATAACACTGTACGCATGCACTTTTTAATCAAGTGCAATTCTTCAAGGAAAGATATTTTAATTTTCAAAGCAATCAACAACGTCCTACTATATAACCATATACACATGTATATATATTTATCCCAACAACAGGCATGTGAGAAGACCCGTACATGAACAAAACGTGAATATTTGTGTGCATGTGTGTTGTTTGCTTTGTTACATACCAAAGTCCTTTTTGTCGAGGCAGAAACTCTGAGTGCGTCTTGGAGCAGGCAAACTAAAAATAACACTTTCTAGTCTCAGTGGAAAAATTAGGTGTTTAATAAATCTGCTGATGTACATCTCCTGACAAGCTGCAAGTAAAAGACTCGGCAAAACACAGCAGCTATTCCCTTTTTAGACATATAAACATTTAACATGCACCTTGGAGTCATATCTATCAACCGTTCAGTTTGACAAAGTAGACAGCCTCTAAGGTTACACCTCTCCTCCTCCCCGTACACACACACACACACACACACACACACACACACACACACACACACACACACACCCACACACACACAAACATACAAACACTTAAAGTTGTGTTTGGATATGTTTAGAATGTGTGTGATGAAATGGCACCAGCTGTGTACACTGAAATAATGCACATGGCCTCGTGGTTAAGCAGAGTATTAACCCCTTCCTCCTCTAAATGTGGCCAGGAGAACAAAGACAAAAAAAGCTTTAAAAAAATAAAAATAAAAACAATATATAAAAGTTTTTATTTTTTTTATTTTTTATTTTTTTTAGGGGGTGGCATTGTTTTTTTTTTTTTTTAAGAACACAAACTCACTTCCATCATCCTCTCTCGGGTCCTTAAATCTTTGTTGTTTTTGGGTGACCTACATTTGTAAGTAGAAATCACATGAAGCAGGAGGATGCTTAAAAGGATAGTTCAGATCTTTTAAAGTGGGGTTATGTGGAAAGGATATGAGCATTTGCTGTCTTACCTGTTGTGCATAGCTCTATGAATGATCTCACTTTGAAAAGAGTTTTGATTCTGACCAAATTGACAAGCTAACAGCTAAACTGTGTGAGGACATGGCCAGAGTGGATTGCTGCTGTTTTATACTACTCCAATCAAAAATTGCTAAACAGATTATGCAAACAATGTTGTAAATCTTTACATCACTGTCAGTTTCACATTACATGGGTATTACAGCAGAGATTTTATAAACCCAAACTGGTAGAGCCCCTGGCTGCATTAGAAATGTTATAGCTAGCTGCTTCTGCTACCATTCACATTCTTTTAACATGACAGCAATTAGAGCTGTCATCTCTAACCCGGGCCTGAAGCCCAGCATGGCCCGACCCGGATTAGGGCCGGGCTGGGGCAGCATATGGCTTAATGTGTGGGCTTGTCAGCTTTCTATTGCGTCAGCGGATGCAACCGGCTGACGGTCCAATTATATGGCAACATGGCTTGCCATATTTTCACCTGCCGCACGCGGCCATTTGACTGTGCACTGACCAGCCTTGAAAGAGGTAAACAAAAAAGTTCCGTTAAAGTAAATAAATACATTCAAACAAACAAGACATATTTGTTCTTTTCTTTAGAAGGTGGTGGTGTAATTTAAAAATGATTCAGCTGCACTCAGCGGATGGGCGCAACTTACGACCTAAACAGGTGAGATCCCAAAAGATTTGACATGTCAGAGCAGGGTCCATGTCTGAATAATGCAGAATGCAGGCAGAAGCAGCGATTTAATGTGTTTTGACGGCCATGAAAGGACAAACATCCTCTCAGCTCCGACCTTCTGCCCTCTTAGCCGTGTGCGTTCACCGACCCTTAATAACTATAGAAGCAGTCAAAGCTTGATTAAAAATGCCGGGGAGTGGGGGTTGGGGGTCGGGTTTGGACCTGAAAACAATTAACTTTGGTCTTGGCCCCATTCAAGTTAGTCAGCTTGTCATTATGGTCAGAAATAAAATACTTTTATTTAAACTGTCAATCAAAAAAGCTATCTACAAAAAGGTAAGATATTATTTATTTATAACCTTTCCACAAACTCCTACTTAAAAACTTGAACTATCACTTTAAGTTTCAACCACAGCACATTTTACAAGCTTTGTCACTTTCTCTGTTGCACGTCATGTAAAATTACACTTTGTTCTTCATATGAGTGGGGAAGCTCAAAGTATGACCCAAAGAGCATTTCAAAAGTGAAGCAAACAAAATAGAATGTCAGTAAAACTATTTATTGGAAACGATTATTCAGAACTCAAAGTTAGACTCCTTGGATTTTACTACCGACCTACTTGATGATCCTTGTGGCTAATAATGGCAACAGTTTGTTTGGTTTAGCACTAAAGCAAACACAGCTTGCTTGGCCTGCTACTTTCTAAGGAAAGCAACAGCTCTGTTTGTGGCACAACCAAGCAGCGTTCCAGATGAGTTTTATTGATGGAGTCAGATTACGTTGCAGAGCAAAGATGGCCATGTTGCTAGGAAAAGCATCTGATAATTACTAAATGCTTATTTTGTTAAACAGAATATTTTAGGATTCATTTTGAAAGGTTTGAACAAGCACAATAAAAAAATCCAGTTTTCTTTTTTTTTGTTTGTTTGTTTGTTTGTTTGTACATCTTACTACTATAACTGTGGCTGAGTGATTAGAGCAGTCGTCCTCCAATGCAAGAGTTGGGAGTTCAAAACCAGCAGCTGTCACATGCCTAAGTGTCCCTGCACAATACGTACACTGAACCCCTCATTGCCTCAGAGGTGTGTTCCATCGGTGTATGTATGTGATCTAAAATCACTGATTAGTCTCTTTAGAATGATTTGATCAAGTAGCTTTGTATAGATCTAGTAAAGTGTTGTATGAATGGGTAAATGAGGGCACAGATTATAGTGAAGTGCTCTGAGTGTCTTGATAAGATACTGTAGAAAGGCACTATATAAGTACAGTCCATTTACTACTATAACTAAAACCAAGTTGACTGATTATGTAATTAATTTTAGAAATCTGAACAGTCCTACCCAATATTTTTGCAAAAACAAAATAAATAAATATATTCTAGGCACTATCAAGATTTAAGATTCTTTATTTGTCATTCGCACCACATTTCAAGTTAGACACTATCATTCCATGTCAAGGGAAATTGTATTTTTGCACTCACCATGCTCCATATTTTTCTGCGTCTGTACTGTGATGTGAATGATATTAAAATGTTTCATGTAATAATCCGTCTTGGTGTGACCGGTCAGTAAGGGACAGCAAGCGCAGAGGTGGCGGGGATGCATCAGAACGAGGCAGACAGTTGAAGGCCTTGTGTGAACTTGTAAACGCATTGATTTTCTATGATTGCTGCCTGTTTTCCAAATACTGTATTTGTAATAAATCTGATTAACTTACACCTGGTTGTTTAGGGAATCTCTTTTTTTTCCATGACAGCCACATTTCAACTTCTGCTCTGTTATTATTAACATCCAAAATCAACCTTATATCCTTACCACGTCATGACATTATGCTGCCCACATTATGCAGCCCAGTCCAGGTAATAGAAATGTGCAATAATCCCATTTTCTTTTTGGCAACGGTTGGTAAATTTCCAATTATATAATGAATCTATTTCTCAAGTTGTTTTCCTGTAGAAGTTAGAATTGGGTCTTTTTTTTTTAATAATGCACAGCCAACTCTCAACCACAAATGGTTATTTTGTCTCAGTATTGCTGGCACTATTTTGCAAATAAATACCTTAAATGTGAAGGCCAGTACGGCTGAGGAGTTTGTATTAACATCTGTTGGTAATTTCTTGGCGCCTGGAAGTACTGAAAGCCACACTTAATGGATACTGTATCTGAAATGTTATTAAACCTTGAAAAGAAATGAGCAGATGGCCATAAATATGAGGAAAAACAGTGGGTCTCTTTCATGAAACTAATAAATTCAATCACGCTTGAATTTTACACAAACCAAAACCCATCAAACCCAATGAGTTTTTGTCTATAGTCGATGCCTGACTGAGGAGTTTATCCAGAAAAACCACAGAACTTCAACTGGTTATCACTAACACCCTAAAAATAAAGACTTGGGACATAAGTGAACAAAGTGCTTAAATATGTTTGTATATCCACGAACACTTTAATTTTGTCCAAGCTTGAAGTGGCGGCTAGTAAAATTGTTCTCACTAAAACTTGGTGTTATAAAAAAACGTTGCCCTGAAAAACAAAAGTTATTGAGAAAATATATGCAATATAATGGGACACAGGGATGCAAACATATCAAAAATGTTGGCTTCACAATATAAATGTGCACAAAACGAACACAGAAAAAAAATCTGTGCAATGTGATAGACTCTTGATGCTCACATAGATCAGTGGTTCCTAAACCTGGTCCCTGAGGAACACCATTCTGCATGTTTTAGTTGTTCCTCTTCTCCAACGCACCTGATTTGAATTAAAGGGTGAATAATAGGCTTCTGCCAAACTTAAGGAAGTAATTAAGCCACTGAATCAGGCGTGTTGAAGAAGAGAAACAACTAAAACATGCAGGATGGTGTTCCTCAAGGACCATGGTTGGGAACCACTGGATTAGATAATAGCGAACAAGTTAGTAACATACACGAAAGAGTATGTGAGAACCGTAAGGATGGAACAGAAAATAAATAGGATTGAGGAATACAAGTTTATAACAACTAATCTTATCACAATGTCCAACTACTATATAACAATCAAATGATTTTCTAATGCGCAGCCCTAAAAAGAAGCAGCCAGTCATAAGGCTGGAGTCTCTGTGGCAATAATTCAGAGCAAACTCATCTATGTTCAGTTTGAAGTTTTGAACCCTGCTGTGGCAATCTTGTCACCCAAACATGGTACTTTAAATCAGAAAGTCAAAAACGAACCTAAAAGCACCTCCTTTCACATTCTGGTTGTTGTACAAGAGAATGTGTTTAATTAAAGTTTTGTCTGTTAATTGATTTTTATGGGAATTAATCAGCTATATGATGTGGTGAAGTTTCTCTCCAGTACCTCTGTTTCTCCTTCATCTCAGTGCCAAGAAATTCATTAATCGTGACTGCAGTACCTATAAGTAAGTGTGTGCCGTTCATTTGAATATCTCTGTACATTTAAAGTAATCTTTGATGTTTCAAAGTGCCTCTGGGTCCCTTCTATCTCTGCTGCCATTCAAATCGAACAATCCCTGTGCGTACACTTTGAGCTGCCTGCCTGTTTTCAAATCACAACTGTGAAAACTGATGAAAGTTAGGTGGGTAAAAAAAAAAAAAAAGCTTCTTTCACAGCTTACAGTTTCAAGAAGTGATGCTTGAATAAAAAAATAAAATAAAAACGAGCAAGTACGCTCAATCATCCAGGTAAATAAATCACAAAAAGTTAAATTGTGTCATCTGGACAGATTATTTTTGGAAGAAACATTTCATCTTTCATCCAAAAGACTTCATCAGTCTGAGGCCTGCCAACAAGATTTGTCCTAGTAAATAGCACCTTGTTGATGCGTTTCAAATCAGTCTGCTGTGGAATTCCCAGAAAATGGCTTTCAAGTTCAAGTTCAAGTCAAGTTTATTGTCATTTGCATCACATGGGATGCCATCTCCTCTGTGGTCCACACTGCTCTCACCCATCTGGAGCAGAAGAACTCCTATGTCCATATGGTCTTTGCGGACTTCACATCCACCTTCAACACCATGATTCCCCAGACCCTGATATACAAACTCACACTTGGACTAAGCCCCTCCCTATGCAACTACGGAAGGTCCTGGATTTCTAAAACAACAGACCACAGTCTGTGAGGATCCACAACTTCTCCTCCACCATAACCCTCAGCGCTGACTCCCCTCAGGGCTGTGTGTTGAGCCCCCTCCTGTTCACTCTGCTCTCATATGACAGTGGACCTCCTTTTTACATATGCAAAATAAATCAGTCTAAAACGATCGATCAACCGTGCATAACCATCAAATGTTATTGGTAAAATGGTGGCTTACTATTCACCAAACCAGCCAGAGGACAACGTGGCCAAATAGAAAAAAAAAAAAGAAGAAGAAAAAAAAAGAAGAATACAGTACAAGGTTCAATGTTCTTCATAGTCATTCACATCACATGTGGTCCATGAGGTGGAGTGAAATTGTGTACTCAGGGTCCCAGTTACACCCAAAAAATATCAAAAATATAAAGTACAGTATATAAAAAAACAGTATACAAGGATCTAAGATATATGCTAAAATAACAATGTGATATAATACAGTCTAGTAATGTAATTAAAGTAACTCAAGTAATGCTCGAGTTCTGTGTGACTTTTGGGCTTGCCATGTGTTTCAGGTGACTAACCGCTTTGCATTGTGCTACATCTCAGCGAGCCGATTCAAATAAATCGGGGGCTGATTTGAAAGATGCATGCAAAAGAGCCCATTTGTTCAACGTGCAAAGCCATTGTAATTACCATGAAATGCATGCTTTGTGCTCCTCCCTCCCTCATCCTCCAACATAACCGCTACAGATACTGGACAGGCACCTTCTCACCACCCTTCCTCCCACTTTCTGCCGCCCCTTTTGCATTCTGGCCAATTACTGTTACAGATGGAAAAATGTATCTTGACCCGCGGAATTTACGAGCGCGCGCGTGTGTGTGGGGGTGTAAAATCACACTGTGGCTCTGTCTGATTCAAAGAAATGTAGTTATAGTTTTCTCTGTGCTGATGAAGACATGATGAAACTGGGTACGTATGACAACTTGGCCACATGACAAAGAGCTGATGAAAGAGTGAGACAAACCTAGTAACTGTTTGGAGCCATGTCGGAGCGCAAACAGAGCTGCACTATGGGGCTGAATTTTTTTTTTTTGGGGGGGGGGGGGTAGTGCATGTGTGCATGCTTGAAGTCAGGGGATGTAGGATGCACTGTTGTTTAGACTTTGTGAAAACACACACAGCAGTAGCATGGTTTTTGCTTGTCACAATGCTGTTCCCTCTTGCTGAGGTGCACGGGGGTCATGCTGCTGATGGATTACTGTACAATCCAAAAGGTTGAAGGGCTGCAGGACTGAGAGCACATATAAGAAGTATTAAAAAAAGGTACGAAACTTGATTTCATGCAAAACCTCTTCATTTCCACTGCAGAACATACCCATTAGAACCTGACAGAATGTGTTCTGTTATGAGCATACAGCAGAGGTGATAATGAATGGATTCATAGCAGACAAACAAATGCAAGCTGTCTGTTTGTCAGACTGTGTGTTCATATTTATTCTAGTTAAACCCAGCATGTTTTAATCAATAGGTTCATTGTCAGCAGTATCTGCAAAACCCATTGAGTTCAGGGCTAGTTAAACACTTTCAAATACAGAGTAAATTACCTGTAATTACCCAAAGGGCAAAAAGATATTTCTAAAATGTGCAATTCAATTGCATCATGCTGAGAGTCCTGAAAAAGGAGCGTTTCATTTTGACACTTGATACCCAGGATCTTCTTTTCCACCACGTTTGAACTGTAATGTGGGGCGCTGATGCAACGGTGCTCCCACTGATGTTGAGGAACACAGAACCGTGCAAGCAACAGCGCCCATGATGACTGTAGATCACATCCCTCTGGTCAGAGTTTAGTAGTGCAATGAGGCTCAACAAAAGGTAACAATCATTTACACAACACTGAGGCGCTGCCAGTTCATTTGACAACAAAGTTTGTTCAGAGCGAAGGTGACAACTTCTGACAGACAACAAAGATTATGGGAAGGAGTAGAGGCAGTGCAGATTATTAACATTTCTAAAGCAGGCTTTTATATAGCAACCAGTACAGAACCAATGTGGCCAAGAGGGACTTCTCACCTCAACTATACAGAGATAGGCTTCTCACCAAAACTATACCAAAAATGAGGAGGGCTTCTCACTGCTGCTACATAAACTTAAAGGGTTTCTCACCACAACTAGGTAAAAGGACTTTGCACAACATGAGGGACTTCTCAGCACAACAATGCAAAACAAGTGCAAGTTCTCACCAAATCTATGCCAAATGAAAAAGGGGATTCTCACCAAAACTATACACAATGAAAATGACTTCTCGCCACATTTATACAAAATAAGGTACTTTTCACTAAATGCACAAAACTAAAATCACTTTTCACCAAAACAACGCAAGCAGGAGGGATTTCTCACCACAACTAGAAATAAGAGAGACTTCTCACTGCAGCTGCACAACATAGGACTTCTGACCAAAACTAGAAGGACCTCTCGCCCCAACTACACAACTATAGGGACTTCTCACCACAAGTGTAAAAAAAACAAGATGGACTTCTCACCACAACTACACATAGGGCTTTCTCACATCTATTCAAAACAACATGGACTTCTAACCATACCTACACAAAATCTGGACTTCTCACCAAAACTACACAAAACAAAGGCAACTTCTCACCTTATTGAAGTTGTAGTAGCCCAAACAGTGGGCAAAATCCAGGTTGGGAGGCTCTCCCGGGATAGAATTCCCCCCAGCAGTCGGGTAAAACCTTACATCCATGGTGGTGCGTGAGGAGCCGCGCGCCTGCAGCCTGCTCTGCTCCGAGCACAGTTTGGTTTACAATCCAAGCGCTCCGACGGGGATGGAGAAGAAACCGAGCCCAGCTGGGAAGATCGGAGCAACAAGGAGGGGGGTGGTGGTGGTGGTGGGGGGCGATAAAGTTTCGGTATCCTTCTTCTACACCTGGTTGAGCCGCTTCATGTCTCAGAAAGCCTGGATGAACTGGACGGAGCCCAAGAAGCTGTCCCTCACAGAGCGGCAGGCGCTGCGCTCCTCTGCATTTACACACAGCTGCTGTGTACAAAGACACCAGGAGACCAGCCGGCGAGTCCTCCTCCTCCTTCACACGCACGAGCTACATAAGACAAAATAAAAACCCGCAAAAATGAGCGCACGGGAAAGCGCGCGCGTCAACACTGAGCGGAGAAGTTTGGGGAAAAGGTCCGATTCCTCCGCCGCGGCGCCCAGAAGTGAATCAACTTGGAAAAGTAGTTGCTGAGATGGAGGGGGTGGGACAGTGGTGCATCATCTGATGAACAACACTCCACACACGGTGTGATTAGAGAGCAGGACGGAGGACAGTGAGTATCCAAGTTCAGCCCTGGGCTCTGCCTGAGTTGTCCCAGTGATGAAGAAGAGGAAGTCAGCCCCGCCCCCAAACACTCCAGGCCCCTCCCCATGAAAACAGTGCGCTCTGAAGGTGGCACGGTTCACCTTGCACTTCTTTATGAGAAAACAATGACAGCGGTGTTGTTCTGCGTGTTTTAAGAATTCTTCAACGTTGTATCTTCTGCATTCTGGTGTTAATGTCATTAAACATGTGTTGTCCTAATTAAACAGAAGCTTTTTTTTTTAATCTATTATTTATTTATGTATTTTGTGTACTGCAAGTTGTTTACTTAATTTCCCCCTTGACATGTTCAGGCTGTGTGTTCACCTCAGCTGAAACTACATAGCGTGTGGCTTTCTTCAGTTTGATCTTCTTGTTTCTTCTTCTATGTAAGCAGCACGAAGGATGATGGCTTAGTGCATATGTGTCAAACTCAAGGCCCGGGGGCCAAATGTGGCCCTTATTGACATCTTATCTGGCCCTCAAGATGATGTGTGAAACGTAAAATACTTCTATCTCGTTTTGTTTTTGTTTTGTTTTTTTGTTCAGTAATCTTTGATTATGATGTTGAAAGCACAACAGAGAACGTCAAATGAGACCAGTCAAACTCTTG
>JARVGV010000645.1:21988781-22016432 GCA_031762435.1 Hypsolebias longignatus | reverse complement strand
ACTGCATCTACTGTATATATAAATAATATACTGTATTTTACTGGTCCGTTTAATTGTAATAATTTATTCCATATTTTGGTGAATCTAAGGTTTGAGAAATGAGTTTCCTTACAAAATACTAATGGTGGTTTCACAAGTTTTCAGGGGTGCTGCGTTAAAATTTAAGGGTGCTTGAACACCCCCAACAAGAGGCTAAAATTACCACTGCATGGTAGTTATGTAAAGTAAAACTTCCCCAAACTCTTCCTGCTTGTAAAACAGATAAACTAAGATTGCTGAAGAAGTGAATACTTTTGCAATTCACTGTAAGACACAAAACTAAACTGTGTAAATTAGGTGTTAAAAAAAAAACATCCAACAGAGGCCTTAGAGATACATTACCTTTATTTAAACAGTTTTCAGCTCACCGCTCTTCAGGTAGCCCCTCGTTGGTGCCAAAACACAATTTAATCCGTGTCAAACTTCATTATCAGTGGTATGTATTTGTCCCAATCCTGATTCAGCTAAAGAAATGGAAACGGACTTTTTCCTTTCATTATGCAGATATTAAATATGTTTATTTTTGCCCTGGTATGTGCACACACAAAACTGGTTCATCATCTTTATGTCTGAATGATTCACAGGTCAGTATTTAACAGATCAGTAGAAACCAGTTTCTTTGAAAATAGATTGTAGTGAATAAAAGAGAGAAAAAAAGAATGAAAGCAAACTTTGAAAGACCTTAAGAAACTTAAGAAATATATTGGTTTTACAGCAAAGAGCTACAACTCATTAATGTTTGAGTGAGTGCATGTGGGGGTAGGTGGGGGGTGGAAACTAATAGCCTTGAGCTCAATGTGCAACCAGGTGCATTTATGCAGGAATAAAAAATGTCAATAGAGCTTCGTTCCATAATATTGCCTGTTTCACTGGCACATAACACTGTCCTTTGACTTGTGGACATAAATTCAGTTCACACGGAGCAGCACAAGTGAGTAATGATTAATATAACTTTCATCTGGGTTTTGCTCGACTTGCCGTGGCCTTGGCTCCTTTAATAGTCAAGGAACAATGGGGAAAAAATGTAACTCTGCATGTCCTTCAAGTAAAATGTTTCCATAATGGAGTCTCATTTCGCAGACATATTTATACATCCTTCACAGCAAAAGCTTTGCCCTTCTTCTACCTTTCAGAAGCGAGTTAATGAAAAACTCGTCCAGATCACTGGATTACAGCACATACAACAGCTCAGCTGCTCAGAAGTTTTATTTTATTAATCAAGCGATTCAGGTTGTTCTTAATTTGATTGTCTCATTGTTTCTCAGCTATGTCAATCAGTGCGCCTCCCTCGTCTTTAAAGCAACGGAGGAGTTATCAATTCTGGCACCATTAAAACGCCAATGTCTTATTTCTGCTAAATGGCAGAGGAAAGATAATTGGCATGTGTGCACGCATATTAATTAACTGATAATGAGACGATAAGGCCTACCCCCTCTACCTGCAGATGTGGAACCACTAATCAATTGGCAGTGGAATGGGGGTAAAAGCACGCTTCTTTTATCCCACTACTGAAATTAAAAACCTATTTAGCACCACGTTTTCCACCAAAGTGCTTTTCATTTATCTTCCCCAGCACATTATTCAATCACACTTTCCATTTGTGTAATGGTAATATTTTCATGTAATTCCACCCCCCCCCCAACACACACACACACTGTCTCAGAGATGGATATTTTTGATATGCCTTTGTAAAATGGCTATTCCATTCCAGCTTCATTCACTGGCTGGTAATAAACTTACAAGCTATCTTTCAGAATAAATGTCTTCAGCAAATGGATCCCAGCTCGGATGTCTCACAGCAGTGGAAAGATTGCTTCTGCTCCCTGGTGGCGTCTGGGAGAACTGGCTGACTGGTTGCTTGTGCTCCCTGGTGGTAAGAATCACAAAATGCAAGAGCATTTATTTTTTTATTTTGAAGGTGGAAGCAATTCTTCTGCTGTGTAAATACTCACCGTGTGACATGCAGAGCATCCCGTCTACTAAAGGTACCTAAAGGTCTGTGTGCACGAGCAAAGAGGAGAAAACAATGAAGGAGCTACAAAATAACAAGCTGGGTACGCAACACCTGCATTTACCACAACATAATGTCTAGATAATGAACTAAATAGTTGTTTTGGAATGGGCCTGAACCCGAGTTTTGATAGACAGTGGTGCAATGGTGCCGACAAACCCTCCTTCACCCTCAGACAGGCCAATCTGTGTACACAGCATCACAGACACCCCGCAGCCCATTTGTCATGTCAAGCAGCCTCGGGGAGACGTGGCAGTCGAGTTACAGAGGTGACTGTATCAAAGTGACCCCCGTGCACTGGGCATAAATTGCTCGCAACATGAGTTCCCTGCTGAAACTGAAAGGAGAATGAAAGGACATTGGCTAATAAGTCAAACACTTCATTCAGATAAAATTTAGAAAATATGACTAACTCGGAGATGAGTTGACCGTGATGGCGTTCAGCCGTAGCCGTCCTTTGTTTCATCAGTCGTTTTAGCTGTTTCTTCTGCCTCCTTTGTGGAGATTTAGTCTTCGGTTTCTCTACATATGGCAACTCACAAACCAGAGTGGTGCCCTGGCTCAAGTTGCAACCCTTTTGCTGAACTCCCAAGTGTTGAAGAGAATACCTGATGTATGTGTGCACATTATATATGTATGAAGTTATCACCTTCAAACCTCCAGCAGGGCTGTGAGCGCAGGTGGCTTTTATTCTCTGTGACAACCTTGAGAGTTCAACCTTGTTGTGTTTGCTAACCGCATGTCCTGGTTTTATTTTACAAGCCTTTGTCTGCAGGATTATACTGCCTTTTCACAAAACCTTCCTGAGCAACAGTAGTTGAACATTAACTCTGAAGTGTGCCGAAGCAGAGTTAGTGATAAACACTGAAACAGACTGGGTTACCAACTTCCCCACAGTGTAGTTTTTATCTTCAAAGTTCACGCTCAATAATCCAGGTAAAAATCCAACATAGTTCATTCGGGGCATCTGGATGGTCTCTTTTTTTTTTTTTAGATGTTTTGTCCTTCATCCAAAGGACTTCATCAGTCCGAGGAGCTACAAACTCAGTCCCACAATCAGCACACTCACATAGTGGACAGAACAGTTTGCTGGTGGCTTCTGGGGCCCACCTTCTCCCCCGTCTACTCCAGCCAAAGTGGTTCAAAACATCAAAGTTCTATTCATCAGCTGATGAAGTCCTTTGGATGAAGGGCAAAACATTAAATTAAAAAAAAAATCCAGATGACTGACTAAACATTGTTGAATGCATTTCTTCATTTTCACAGTGCATTAATTATTTAACTTATCAGCCAAAATGGGGTTTACCTTGATTTTATAGAAGCATATCACTATGAACAAACACACACAACAGAGAAACGTTCTTAAAAATCTTCCAAATGTCTCCACAGGTCGTACAGTTAGCTTCTGAAAACTGCTGAGGTGTACGCTTGTGTCCATGAACAGAAGCAGATTACAACCCATGAACTGGAGCCATGTCAGGAGAAAATTGCTGACTTTGCTTTTAAACAAAGCTATTCATTGTAAACATAATAAAAGCTATAAAGTTTGGAAAACAGGTACAGGTATCTGGTTACAACAGAAGTATTGTAGCATCTCGGAGAGGCTGTGTGAGCTACAGAGGATGCTGGCAACATTTACGACTGTTTACGAGAGAGGAAGGGGGCTGTTCTTGTTTAGTGACTTGTTCAGGTTTGGTCCTTGTGTTCAAATAGATGCTGGCTGTAAACAGACAACACAAGTCAGAGGTTGTTCTCTGTACATGCACACGTCTATGTCGAGGGGAGCGTGTGCGCCAGAAATAAAGTGTGACGTCACACAAGCGTGACTTTGTTGTGGTGCTAGCACGTGTGAGTTGCTCTGGTATTTTTTTTACAGACCAAAGGCCTGTTAGGTGTAAATTTTTGGTTTTATGATTTGCTCGTCAGGCGGCACGGTTGGTAGAGCTGCCGCCTCTCAGCAGGATGGTCGCCAGATCAAATCCTGGCCAGGAGGCCATTCTGGATGGAGTTTGCATGTTCTCTTCGTGCATGTGTTGGTTTTCTCCAGGTACTCCAGTTTCCTCCCACTGACCAAAAACATACATGTTAGGCTGATTGGAAACTCTAAATTGTCCCTAGGTGTAAGTGAGAGTGTGAATGATTGTCTTGTATGTGTCCCTGCCCCCCCACCTCTTGCACAGTGATGGTTGGACATGGGCACCAGTGACCCCCATGACACAAATAGGAAGTCTGATCTTCACAATAATCATTTAATATCACCGTCACCACTTGTCTCCTGATGAGAACATATTGTTCCAAATGATTCTTTAGTTTGACATTTTCAGCTTGAATCAGTTGTCAGCATGACTCTCCCTGATTTTTATATTTTATTTATTTAAGAAAACAGGCTTTGGACAAGATAAACAAGTATTTATTATTGATGCAAAGGTTGTCATCAAAATCACGTCTTGGGGCAGACGTTGCACTAAGGACCATGTCTCCATTTGGTGGTGTGCTGACTGAACATTTAAAGGAAAGTGAAGGTACTCGGCACACCATTTGATTTTATGGCAAAGTCCAACTCCCTACAAACTGCAATGACGGATCATCAGCACTTTGCATTGCTGCAAAAGAGGGATGGGGGAACACGAGTGTGCACTGTGGTGCTGGTGCAACACATTGTTTATCCACTCTTTGACCTCCTTCCCCCACACTGTCACGTGTATCAACAGTCCCTGTTGGGACCACAAGAGGGCAGCACACTCACAGAGAAGTGATTCGAGATCAAATCAGGATTTTACCAGCTCTAAAGTAAAATGCATGTGTATTATAATAAACTTTGTATTATCCATGAGTCAAATATATGAGAATGTGAAAAAGTAATGCAAATTTTAAGAATGATAAAAAAAAAAATAAAAATGAACCAGTGAAACAGCTTTTAGAGTGACACAGGTGGAGGTTGAATGAGTGGACCAACACCAGCAGATGTCATGGCCCCCCAAACAATCACTGACTGGAAACTCAACACTGGACCTCAAGCAACGTGGATTCTGTGTCTCTCCTCGTTTCTTCCAGACTGTGAGACCTTGATTTCCAAAGGAAATGCTAAATTAATTTTCATCAGAGAACATCACTTTGGACCACTCAGCAGCAGTCCCTGGTGAGGTGCTTCTACGCTGTCTCTTGTTCAAGAGTGGCTTGACATAAGGAATGTGACAGCTTGTCTTGCATACGTCTGAGCGTGGTGGTTCTTGAAGCACTGACTCCAGCTGCAGTCCACTCTCCGTGAGTCTCCCTCACATTTTGGAATGGGTTGTTTCACAACCCTCTCCAGGATGCAGTTATCCCTAATGCTTGTACACTTTTTTCTACTGCATCATTTCTTTCCCTTCACCTCTCTATTAATGTGCTTGACACAGAGCTCTGTGAACAGCCAGCCTCTTTAGCAATGACCTTTTGTGTCTTGCCCTCTTTGTGTAAGGTGTCAATGGTCGTCTTTTGGACAACTGTCAACTCAGCAGTTTTCCCCATGATTGTGTAGCCCTTAGAACTAGACTGAGAGACCATTTAAAGGCTTTTGCAAGTGTTTTGAGTTAAATAGCTGATTAGTGTGTGGCACCAGGTGTTTTCAATATTGAACCTTTTCACAATACTGTACTGTATTCTAATTTTCTGACTTACTGAAGTTGGGATTTTCATTAGTTGTCAGTTACAATCAACATAAAAAAGTAAACATTTGAAATATATCAGTCTGTGTGTAATGAATGACTGTAATTTACAAATTTCACTTTTTGAATGGAATTACTAAATCAACTTTTTCATATTCTAATTTTACGACCAGCAATTGTAAATGAAGTGTCACACTGAGAAAGTCTCGGGAGGACTCTGTTTAACTCTCGTAAAATAGGCATTCAAAGATCACACAGCTGATTAACTGGAGCTATTTTTTCTAAATGTTGAATTGGCCTCACTTTAAAATAAGACACACAAAACATTTTTTAATCACTCTCTAATCTCTTCACTTTTTCTTTGAAGCTGGATGTAAAACTAAAATGTTTAATTTAGCAGAACTACTAACAGTGGCTGCAGGTGAAGAACTGTGTATTTTTCTTCATGAAGCTAAAGACTGAGCAACAAGTAGCTCATTCACACTAAAACAGTTCATAAACTTAAAAATCCACTAGTTTCTGTTATGATTTCTTGAAAAGTAAAAGAGGAAGGCACGTGCTGAATAGTCAGAATATGTTTAATAAAAATAATTAAACCTCAATTTCCTCTATAGAACTTCATAGAAAGGAATCCAATAAATTACAAATAACTTTTAAGACGCATTTTCCTGCACTACATTAATTCTTTGACTACACAGACCACATTTTGCAAGAATTGTCCAATGGAGGAGGAAAAAAAAAAAAAAAACTGATCAGTGACATTTATCAAGCTTGAACTAAAGTCACAAAACCCATGTTTGGAGTTCTGTCCTCTCAGTGATTTACATGTGGAAACTCAGACCCGCCTGTACAATAATGGTGCGTTTTGTCAGTCCTCTTGTACATTGGTCTCCATTTGCTTCTTTTAAACTCATGTCAGCACTGCAAATGTGCTTTAGAAGTTTATGTACAGTAAAACTTTCCATCTTTTATTCCTCATGTCCTAGTGAGAACAGAAAAATCGATCCACCGATCCATCGCTGAGGGGCGACAAGTCATTAATCAAAGTCACTTACAGCAGATGAAGCAGTGGTGTTTGCATAAGGGCACTACAAGTTCAAAGAAAGCAGAGGTGCAGATATACAAAAACAAAATGACAGTGGTGTGTTTCAGTCCAATGCTCAGACATACAAAAATACCGTACTGTTAGTAATAATCATAAAAAACAGTTGCATTGTAAGCAAACCCATAATGAGGTCTATATAGAACAGGCATACAGGAAAAACATTTTAAAGCAACATCAAAAAACAGACGTGTCTTCAGTGTTTGTGTTCAGATGTTGCGGTTTCTCATTGTTAAACCCACCAGAGAGAGAGAGAGAGAGATGCTACAGATACTTAACAGTATATTCAAGAATGTCTTCTGAGAAAGACCTAACAGTCTCAGTGTAACAGCAGTCCTGGAGCAAGCTTGCTTGTGCCAGAGTGAGTTACAAAAAGGTACTTCGGCTTAAACGTAGTCCAGTGTGTGTATTTGTGTGTACTCTGATTACAACCACAAACTCAACATGGGTGGGGATGCAGAAGAAGCATGGCATAGCAAACACAGCGTGCAGAATGAAAGGAGTATGAGGTGTGGGATAAGGGCACTTCTACATCTAGCTGAAGCTCTGTTTGTCAACACAGCAAGTTTGAGCCGAACTGGAACCAAATGAGGGAAAACGCCTCAAGAGTCCCAGTGACACAAGCTGAAGTGATCAAACCCTTTCTGTAGCAAGGACGAAATGACACCAACTTTAAAACTCAAAGACAATGCTCAATACTCAATGGTGTACCACAAGGCTCAGTCTTAGGACCCACCCTCATCACAATCTACACAAGCAATGTAGGTCAGACCATTAGTTTCTCTTGTACATGAGTCGTGGCGACTCATTGAGACTAACCTGTATAAACTGAATGAATGAAAAGTACAATCCTAACCAGGATTTGATCCTTCTTTTAGCCTTGTGGCACATGTATACATTGTGAAACAACATGTAACGCAGCACACATTCTCAATGATTAATGTTCTAAGTTTTGATGAGGCATGATTGAAGAAAAAGAACACTTGCAATGTGACAACATTCAGACTGGAAAGTGGTGGAAGGAGTGACACCAGCTCAGAGAGGAGGAACGGTGTGGTGGAAGCTCCCATGGGAAAGAGAGAAAAGATGCCCCCCTCACACACACAGCCAGCAAAAACCATCACGTTGTGAATGTGGACAGCAGGAAAATACACCCATTTGTATGGACTGTTGCACAGCCAAGCAAATCCATTCAGCAAAATTCAGGTAATTTTTTTTTTTTTTTTTTAATACGACTGGGCTTAATATTTACAACACTGTCTGGACCTCAAAGGGTCAGAGGACAGTTTTTTGGCACACAGTAGAAGTTTTCCATCACTAGCTTTTAGATTAGAACTAACAGATGCAAAAGTAAACATTTATGCTTTCTTTAAGGAGCTGAAATGGTGGAATATCTCAAATCAGCTGACTTTAGATACTGTATACTGTTTTATTAGGAAAAAACTAAAGTGTTAAACACTTTATCCAATGACATGAATGTGACAGGTTTGTGAGCCTGTAAGTGTTGTGCACGGAGTGGAAACATGGCCGACAACAGAATCTACAGTTTCAGTGACATTCATTAGCTGCCCAGGTTATTGCTGACATTTCCAACAAAAGATCTGCAAAGCAAAAGTGTCAACAAACCTGCAAAAGTTCTGGCTATTTACAATTAAAATTCCCACCCGCTCAAACGATCAAAATATATTAAATGTACTGCTCAACGAGCGTATGTAGTTTCACTTTTTTTTAATCAATCCTAACAGAATGCCTTTTTCTTTGCAATTGTACATAATCAGAAGGTACAAGTTGACAAAGTTCAGAAAATCTACTAAAGTATGACATGCAGAATGTGTCAAAACAACACTGTACCCTGTGAACAAACACAGACAATTTATTTTAGGCTTTTTTAAAGTCAGTTATTCATTGATTTTTCAATTTTTTCTTCTTTTTTTAGTCTTTTATATTAAAGTCCTTATTACACAACATCGTAGTTCTTTTATTTACACGTAAAGAAATCGCAACACAAGGGCTGGAAAGTCCATATATATATATATATATATATATGTGAATAAATGTTTACATTTCTAGGTGATACATAAATAAATTTATAACTTTATATTCAAAAGGTTTAGTCTTCATCACTGGAGTCTGAATCATCAGAGGACGAGGAAGAGCTCCCAGACTCCGATGAAGACGACTCAGATTTCACTGAACTTTCAGGACCACTGCTTTCTTTTTGATCTGCAGTCTCCTCCTCCCCTTCCTCTTCTTCGTCGTACTCGCCTAAAACCCTCCTTATCATCTCGTAGTCCTTCTTTGTTTGTTGGTCTTCACGTAGCTTCTTCTCCCTTAGTGACAGTGAAGTTGCATGTGGAGGAGGGGCAGCAGAAGGAAGGCTGGGAGGGTCACTGTTTGAGGATGACTCAGATTTCACTGAACTTTCAGGACTGTAGTTTTCTTTTTGAGCTGCGGCCTCCTTCTCTTTTTCCTCGATCTCGCCTAAAACCTTCCTTATCATCTCGTAGTCCCTCTTTGTTTGTTGGTCTTCACGTAGCTTCATCTCCCTTAGTGACAGGGAAGTTGCACGTGGAGGAGGGGCAGCAGAAGGAAGGCTGGAAGGGTCACTGTTTGAGGATGACTCAGATTTCACTGAACTTTCAGGACTATCGTTTTCTTTTTGAGCAGCAGTCTCCTCTTTTTCTTCGATCTCACCTAAAACCCTCCTTATCATCTCGTAGTCCCTCTTTGTTTGTTGGTCTTCACGCATCTTCATTTCCCTTGGTGACAGGGAGGTTGCACGTGGTGGCAGGGCAGCAGGAGGAAGGCTGGAAGGGTCACTGTTCGAGCTCTGAGGTTGTGAGGCAGACACAGGAAGGTTAAGGCCTGGAGTGAGAAGCATCCCTGGGTAAAGCATACTGGAGAGTAACAAAGGGTTAAGAGGAACTGGGTGACTGGAGGCTGCAGAGGAAGCTGAAGCACTTTGTGT
The DNA here is from genome assembly GCA_031762435.1 of Hypsolebias longignatus. NCBI lineage: Eukaryota > Metazoa > Chordata > Actinopteri > Cyprinodontiformes > Rivulidae > Hypsolebias > Hypsolebias longignatus. The sequence continues at coordinate 22,006,665 of JARVGV010000645.1, read as the reverse complement.
GGTGGTGGCAGAGGAAACACAACTGGAAGTGGAGGAAGGAGTCGTGTTTGAGCCCTCTGTCCCTTTTCCTTCTGAAGCATGAGAGGGAGCATTAGAATGCTCTCCTGTTCCCTTTGTCCTCTCTTCAGAACCGCCAACACTTTCCTGAGCAGGTTTCCCAAGCAAGTTGCTCATACCAAGCAGGTTGGGCAATCCAGCCACACCAGAAAGCATCATGGGAAACATTGCAGCTAAGTTGCTGGCAGCCAGGTTGCTGGCATCGGATGGGAGTCCCATCAGGTTTGCGGTGAGCTGCAGGGACTGCAAACTCTGCAGGTTTTGCTGGAAGGCCTGCAGACTGGTGAGGTCCATTCCAGAGAGAAGGCCGTTATTCAGGAGAGGGTTCAAACCGTGAGCAGAGGTCGCTGAGCTGGTTGCTGCTGCTGCCGCCTTCGCCAGAGGATTCTTGGGTCGACGTCCTCGCCGACTCACCTCCTCAGGAACAATGGGTCCTGTTAGGATCCGGTCAAACATGCTCTCTGGGAGGTAACCCTGGATAAAATGGAACACGTGCAACGTTTAGCAGAAGACAAGTACAGACAAGCATCACTGTGTATACTAAGCCTGGAGTGATGACTCCAGTTTTATTAAAATACAAGAGCCTTTCGATTATCAACATAATGGCTTTATTGTTGAGTTAAAAAGAATGTGAAAGCCAAAAAGTGTTGTCTAATAAAAGCAAACATTGTTTTTAGTTTCAAACATAATTCTTCCTAGAGGTAACTGTTCAGTAAGTCAGAAAGTCACTGGGTAAATGTACTTATTTTTATTAGGGGTGCACCGATAAATAGGCCCCAATTTATCGGCCCCGATTTCCTTAATTTTGGGAGATTGGCTGATACTTACACGAGAAACTGATTTTTAAGAATCTGTTGGAATCCTGGCAAAAACCAATGCAATGTTCTTGTTCTTGATTTTGTACATGTGTCTTATCTGTCTGTTTTAGCAACTTTTGACTTCTTGCTTTGACTTGTAAAAAAAATAAATAAATAAATAAATAAAAAAATCTGTACTTCTCTCTATTGTTGATTGTTCAAGGAATATCTATTGCTGTATTGTTAATGTTGTCATCATCTTTAGTTTGTAGCTAGGTCTCTCTTGTAAATGAGTCCTCGAGGCTCAATGAGATTAACCTGCCTAAATAAAGGTTGAATGAATTTTACCTTTTTTTTTTTGTAGTTTTAACAATTGCCTAAACTTCATTTATATTTCAGAGCACTACCTCATGGCCAGTTAAAACAAGTTTGAATCGTTTCTAGGATATTGTTCAAGGGTATGTTTTTCAATAAAATTAAATTGGAAAATTGAAGGTCTACTCTGACCTTATAAAACCTGACAGTGTTGCTTATAAAACAAAATCAGTTTTGGAAGGCCAGGCTTTTTAGAGATTGGTGATCGGCCAGAAAACTGCAATCAGTGCACCCCTAATTTTTACAAATCAATTTAAACAATAGTTCTATTTCATCCCTACTAACGGCCAGAGGCGGTGCTTAAAGCACTGAATGATCAATCTTGCGCATGCACAGGTTGAGTATTTTATGCCAACATAGTCATGTGTGACCCCCGGTGAGTCTATATAAGCATGTGACAACAGTAGGCCAGTCCCTTTCATCTTCTCGCATGCAGGTGGTAAGAGGTTTACTTTTTTGCATGTCACAGCGGCCTCAAGACTACGGTCAGAGCTGTGGGACTGTCTCGCCCTCCAGTGGCTGCACAAGCTGGTATGCTCTAGACAACTGTACTTCAATTGGTAAGTTTTTTTTTTTTTCTGTTGACCCAGCGGCAGCGCGTTCGCTAGCCGCATCGGATTTCCTTGGCTGGAAGTATGGTGTTTAGCCATTTTTTTCTTTTGTTTACAAAAAGAGTTACAGCCGAACTCGTGCTTGCTTGTTTTCATTTCTGTAGCCGTGTTGGCTCATACTTTGCAGGTGTAGCAACCGTCTTCGGCCTCACCCCACCTTTACATGTATTGCAGCCATTTTCAGGCTCATGCTCAAATTGTACAGCTGCGTCGGCTTGCTGTTGTTTGTTACATTGCTGTCATTTTTCGTGATTGATTTTCATTTACATCGGGCAGCCGTGTTCGGCTTCACTTTATTTGTTACATTGCAGCCATTTTGCGTGCTTGCTTTTCATTTCCATTTTACAGCTGTGTTCGGCTTGACTTTGTTACATTGCAGTCAAGTTTCGCGCTTGCATTTTTTTGATTTCAGCCAAAACAATCCCAAACCAATTTGAGGCCTTAGCTGTAAACATCACTTTGAACGGAGGCCAGATCTCATCTGTAGTGGGCTGTTACTGCCCTCCCTCAGCAACACCTGAGGCTCTGTCCTCCTTGATAGACTTCATAGCTAATTTACAATTCAAAGAGGTTTTACTTGCTGGAGATTTTAATTTCCAATTGGGAAAAGTCCACCCCACTCTGTGACAAATTCAAGGAATGTTGACTGTCACTCAATCTGACCCAACTTATTGACTCTCCCACCGGACGGAACAATAACTGTCCTTAAAAATCTTAAATCTTGGACCTATTTCTAACAAATATGCCTCACAAATTCCCAGGTATAGGTGTTTTCGCTGACATTTTAAGTGATCATTGTGTAATAGCGGCTCTCAGAGACATTAAACTTTCGCATCCTGAACCCAGATTAATTCAAAAAAGGGATTGAAATGTTTTTTGTGAAGTCATTCCTCTGGGATTTATCTCACTTTGACTGGCATCATATTCTATTAACTGAAGACGTGAACTCTGCTTGGAACTATTTCCATAATAGTTTCATTTATTTTGTAAACAAACATGCTCCTTTCCATCAGTTCAGAATAAAAGGACGAGACAGCCCCTGGTTTACTCCTGAGATAGCTGACCTCCCACACAGGAGACCAGCTTTGGGCCACAGCGAGAAAATCTGGCCCAGACACAGTTTGGTCGAATTTTCAACAGATGAGGAATAAATGCACAACTTTCGTCAAAGCTGCAAAACATAACCATTTCTTATCTCAGACCTCCAAAAATCTAAACAATCCTAAAAGATTCTGAAAAATCATCAAATCTCTCTCAGGCAACTCCCAATCATCTGACTTCCCATCACAACTTCTTGTTAACTCTGTTCCTGTGTCAAATAAGAATGGGATCCTGAACTGATTCAACATACATTGTGTCGCTTCTAGTTATTTGACAGTTACTAATGGAATTTCAGCCACTTCCCCTAAAAGTCAAACTTATACTAACATATCTCTCCTACAAGTCAACCTTCAGTAATTTGTCTTTCCCCATTCTCAGTTAATAATAATAAATTATTAAAAGTTCTAGACTCTAAAAAATCTGCAGAACCAGATGAACTTCCACCTTATTTCTTAAGGCTGGCCGCTCATCATCGCAGTACCGGTTTCCCACATCTTTAACTTGTCCATAAGCCAAAACTCTATTCCAGACACTTGGAAAACAGCCTTTGCTGAAGGGAGGTGACCCCACCTCACTGAACAACTATCAACCTATCTCTAAACTCTGCATTTTAGTCAAGGTTCTAGAAAAACTGATAAACTCTCAAATCAAAAAGGAAGCATATTTTCTAAAGTTGTTAGACAATAAATTGACATTTTTACAACCCCTAAGCAGACATATTATGCGACCCCCCCCACCCCTGGTGCTCTCTAGTACACCACCATGGGGGTCGGGCCCCCCAGGTTGGGAACCTCTGTTGTACAGGGTAAGCATGTCTGCCTTTCACCCATTGGAGGGGATATCCTATCACAGCACCTATCTTCGTTTCAGTAAGGTGGGCATACTTGAGTTTTGTTTCTTCTTTGTGGATGTGATTTCACAGGACTCTGTTGGCAATCGTCAACCAGTGCTTTAAGCACCACCTCTGGTGGTCAGTAGGGATGAAACAGACCAAGAATTACCACTGTAACTATAGCTGTATGAATTCCAGATGACCGTCAGAGCACTCGGTCCCCTCGGAATCATCACATTTTGAGAGAAAATTAAGGGACTGCGCTACCGTTGCCACATGCTTATATAGACTCACCGATGTCACATATGACTGTGTTGGCATAAAATACTCGACCTGCGCATGCGCAAGAATGATCATTCAGTGCATTAAGCACTGCCTCTGGCGGTCATCCGGGATTCATAGAACCATAGTTACAGTTGTAACTCTCGTTTTAGTTTTTCATATATGACAGACTCACCGATTGTTTAACTACGTCACCCCATTCAGGTGGGACTCCATATTCTGGGTTTTCCTGAAGGAATCGGCACAGATCTTTGAGAGGAGGAGCAAAGGCTCCGCCGATCTGCAGAAGATAAAAACAGCTCATGTAAACATGTGTGGAAAAAAACAAAACGTGCAGCAAATCATTCAGGCAAATTTACAAGTTCGGAATGGTCAAACAATTACTTATTTTAAAACTTTGTTTGATACAGAAGTTTTATATTCGTTCATAGATGGATATAAATAGATTCTGGGAAGCATAAAAACACCACCTAAAGACACAACAAACCCTGACTCAAACCCACCTTGCGGGCATTTCTCCTGTTGATTATCTGGACCCTCTCTTCTCCGGTCAAACTATTGACATCGATCTTGTTTGGGTTCCTGCAGCGATGCCTCTTTTGCTTGGGTCGACCATCTTGGAAGTGGAACTGCATTTGCATTTTATTTACTCCCTAAAGAATAAAAAAAAAAGGGGGGGGGGGCGGTTATAGGTTTCAGTCATCAACAATCTGTGCCCCTTAATAGAATGACAAAAGTAAAACTCACCGGAATAAAAGCTCCTGTGTCTGCCACAAAACCAGGGTGCTCCTTTAGCCACAGTTGCAGGTCTTTCCTCATGGGGGCATCCTCCCCTGCGAGACGAGTGCCATCTTTGAGGTTGATAACCGGGACCCTTGTTTCTGTGTCTGCAGAAACCTGAGTCGAGCTGTGACTGGATCCTGGCATAGCAGCTCCAGCTAAGCCCACCTGGCCAATACCCCCCCATCCCGAGGCCGCCTAAAGAGACACAAGAACAGAATGTGTTTTTATGTTGGAACTAATCATAAATGGCATGTTTGGCAGGAAAGAAAAATGTCAACAGAATTCAGGATTTAGAACTAAAATTAATATAAAAAATAAAAAAAAACATAAAAAAAAAGTAAAATAAAAAGTAATAACCTGATTAGGAACAGTAGTTACTTGATTCCTGTTCATAAAGAGCAGGTCCATCCCTTCCACATTTTTTCTCCTGCCTCTTCGTTTTTTAACCAGGGGCTGACCATCCAGAGCTCCGTTCATCCTCATCTCATCAGTAAAAGCTGGAGGAACTGGAAAACAAGCCTGTTTGTTAGAAACTAGCATTTCATGCATAAAAGAAAACCCTCAACTGTATGAAGTTTTGTCAACAACTTAAACTAAACAGCATTATGAAAACTTTATTTTCCTTATATGTAAGCAAATCCAAATATGTATGCTACAATAATTGTGCGTTGCTGCCATCTAGTGGTTGGAAAGAAAACAGAACAGGATGGATCAGCAGACATTTTGTTTTGTGCTGTTTTTAACATCAACACACCAGTCTGGAAGCTGCTTTGAGGCTTGGTGATGTCAGCCAGACCCGTGTCCGACGCACTCTGCAACTCGTGAAGACGGACCAGATACTGCTGCTGGGTCTGGGGGCCTTCTTCAGATTCCAGGGGCCTCTTCATAGGTGGACCCTGTTTTTGAAAGGTCAGCTTCAGACCTCCCTCCTGCTACAAGCACAAACACAAAAGTGTGAAGCGATCTGCGAAATGTGATTTCATGATTCAGAGCTGTTCATGAGATGAAACTTTATGCCCGACTTGTTCCCTTTCTGATTTTTACTGAATGAAAATAAAAAATAAAAAAGGTTGACTTATTTATATTCATTATCAGAAAACTAATGCACTGTCTTTAAATATCCCTCACTTTATCCTTCAAAATATTCAGATTTGCACTATTAAGTTATTTCATAAATGTCAAACAATAGCAAAACGGTTCAGGTTGATTTGTTAGTATTACTGACACACGTGGACACACAGTGGGCAGTGCTTTGTAGGGATAAAGTCTTTCCAAAGTTTGTGCTATGCTCAAAAGCCATGCCAAAGATATAGCTGCTTATAAAGTCCCAATTTAAGAGTAAGAATGGGTATGTTTTTGCAGGTATGAGATAGTAAATCCCAACAATTATATATCTTTATCAAAAAGCAGCAAAAGTATAAAAATACATAGGAGCAAATCTGAATCCTGCTGAGTTAATAGACATGTTGCCAATAAGCATATTAGAGAACACCTACAGCAGAGGCCTCCATTTCAATTAGATTACTAGCAAGACCCCTTCAGTGTAGAAAGGCTTCAAACAGAACCTTATCATATTCTCAGGACTGAATGATTTGTGCTCGTGTAATCACAGCCTGAGAGCCCAATTCAAATAGAGTGTGTGGGAAAAGAGAGGAAGGCTGTTATTAAATTAATCTCTCCTCCTGCCAGGCAGTCCAAACCGCTAATCATCCCCAAAGGAAAGCAGGCCGGAGACCAGAAAAAACATGCTGAACATGGCAGCTAGCACCGCTCATGGCAGCAGAAATGAGAGGGTCCTACAGTTAGGGCTGAAGCGGAGGGAGGGAGTGGTAGGAAGGGAGAAATCAAACATACATCGTTGAGTTTTACTGAGAACTCCTTGTTTTCTGCAACATGCTTGGTCACCTTTGACCCCTGTGGTGAAGCAGAGGGGTCCTCGCTCAGGCTGTTGGCACTGTCTAGCAGCTTGGTGGTGTAGAAGGAGGCCACTGCGCCTCCAGGCTCATAGAACCGACGTGGGCCTGGCCACTTGCCCTTGAGCACTGCCTGGCAGATGCTGTCGAGGCGATTTATAATCACACGATCCTGACAAATAAACAACAAATAAACAACTTTTAGATGAACTTCCCCACTGCTTACTTGCATGCTTTATGTTCACAGTTTTATGATTGACATCATGTTATTTCAAACAAGTACAACAATAAGCTACTTTTTTTTTTAACACTGCGGTTGAACAGATTTCCACCATATTGCAATTTTCTAAAAAAGTTTAGATACTATTGCGAATTCTCTTCTGTTAGTTAGAACTTCTGCTTTGAAAATATGTGCAGTAATTTACCTTTGGCCAGTAGGATGCAGCGAGTATGTACCCCCCTCCCTGGAAAGGATGGGAGGAGTTGCTGGCGACACCGTTCTCAGCCACGTGGGCATCTTGTGTCTCATCCTGTGTAGACCTTAAAGAGGCCACGCTGTCCTCATCAAAGCCCTTCACACTTGTTGATACAGGCACTGTGAACGTCACACACTCAGACGTTAAACACACACGCTTCAAAAACACTTGAGTGCCAACACTTTTTGGATCAAATCAGAGGTCTGAGGTCTGAGTCAAACTTCAGTTTGCTTATCTCAACATCAAATCAAACAATTTCAAATAATTTTGGTTCGAGTTACTCACCGTTCTTCTTTGCCTCCTCTCCCTCACTGTCACTGTCATCAGATGAGGATGAGGAAGAAGACGATGAAGATGAGGAGCCGGACGAACAAGATGATGATGATGAGGAGGAGCTGGACCCAGAATGTGATGATGATGAAGATGACGATGAAGACGAAGAGGAGCGTGACGAAGAGCTCGATGAGGAGCCGTCTGAGTCGGACTCGGAGCCCCGCATGGCCTCCCTGCGGCCTCTCTTACTGGCCTTCTTGGGTTTCCTCTCGGTGGAGTTGGGCGTGAGCGGTTTGGTGCGTGCTGCCACCATCTGCCTCTCGCTGTCGCTCACCATGGAAACGGGCTTTTCTTCCAGACCTGTGGGAGTCGCTGGCAGGTTAGGAGGGCTCCACCTCCCTCTTTGCCTTTCTTTACCCTCCCCCTCCTCCTCCTCTGAAGCAGACTCCACTTTGGGTCCAACCCCACAGGGGTCTGTGTCTCTCTGAGCGGGTGGGGGCGTCATCAATGAGCTGGCAGCCTGGTACTGAGGATGCATGAGTGCTGGGGTTGGGCGCGGTTGCTGTGGCGCAGCCTTCATTTGACTGTAGTTGCGTTGTGAAGTCATGAAGCTGAGCTCAGGGTCCCTCAGAATGTGGTAGTCGGTCCGACTGACACCGTGCTTAGCAGCGCCGATTAGCAGGTCCCGGTCATGAGTGCCAACTTCCCACCACACAGGTAAGTCTGAGCTCATCTGGCACAGCCGGAGGCGTTCATAAAGCAACTGATGTCTGAGCACCTGTTCCCTCACCTGGCGAAGCAGCTCTACTCTGTACAGGGTGCGAGACGCTCGCTCCTCTGTGATTGGCTGGATGGTGAGAGAAGGATCCACTGCAGCGTCTGGAACAGAAACAAGAGCACGTGAAGCTATCAGAGCTTCTCAACAGGCAAGACATGTTCGCGCCCGGAGCTTGAACATCAGAATATATCTGTCTGCTAATGATTAACCTTATCAGCTCTCTACTTTGGAACAGCTTGTTTACCACGGAGTCTCTCCAAAACTAACACAGACTGATATGAACAACTGTTCATAAACTATGGAAGACATTTAACTTTAAAAAAAGGTATCCAAAGAGCATAAACACTTGCTAAAACTGGCTGACTCTTTGAGGTCTCACAAGTCATCAGGAACTAACTGTATTCATGTGTTTATGTGACCTGCCGAGAAGCAAGCGAGACCTCTGACCTCCTTCTTTAGGTGGCAGGCGACACACCCGTCTGCACATGGCGGTGAAGGCACACAAGTATTTCTGCAGGCTCTCGTCTGTCTTCTTGTGCAGCCGAGCCATGGCCCTGAACTTGGTCCAGTCAAAGCGACCAAGGTTCGGGTCAAAAACGACACCAAAAGTGGAGACAACCCGGTAGAAGTCAGCCTCTTCTCTTCGGGTCCATCTAATAAAAAAGGATTTAAAAACAAAATACTGTTATATTTCATATTTGTATATCAAGATCCTAGACTTTTTAATTTGTCGTCCATCATCAGTCTTATTTGACCTTTGCTGACGTTCGATCTTTGCAGCCATCTTGGGGTTAAGAGTGTCGTTGAGCGTGGGGGGCAACGGGCAGAGTGGAGCAGACAGCATCATGGGTTGCTGGGACTGAGACTGAACCTGGTGGATGTGGAGGATCTGCCGGCTCTTGGTGAAGCGCTGAGAGGCTGTGATCAGTCGCCTCAGTCTGGCTGTCAACACAGAGGAGGAGGGCCAGTAGATCGTCTGGCCTTCTGTCACCGGAGCTGCATCTGGATCAAAGTAACAAAAAAGATCAAATTCCAAAAATCAGGGGGCGTTTCCTTTTTAATAAACTGTAGTACAACTTCAGAACAATTTTGAACTTTTATGTTTATTCCACGTAGGAAGCCTTTACGTTTGAATATCAGCATCATATCACTGTGGATTAAAAATTAGTAAGACCCACCTCCAGGATTATCAGCAACAACCAAATCTCCTCCAGGAGAGGAGGCGTCATCCTGTGGGACAAATAAACACCTTTAAGACATATAGGCCCAAATAAAAATACTAAACTAAAACAGACATACTGCAACTACATTCCATTAATCTACACTAATTATAGAGCAAATCTTCATGCCTTGTGGTGAACGTTGAGTCAGCTGATTAGGATTAAAAAATAATAATTAAAATAATGTATACATAAATTCCTAAATTCAGGATGAAATGTGGGAACATATCTTGAGGAAAACATGCAGTTTAAACTGGCTACTCGGTAGCTTGAGGAAGATGCTAAATGTGTGACGACATTCCACATGACACTTCAGATTTTTATTTCTCAATACTTTTTCTTAATGATGTTGTCCAAACATTTGATTCAATTCAATAAATGTGACGCATGTCTGCTAAAAAAAACATGGTTGTCATTATATTCAATAGTGATCAAACTGAAGCAATATATTGTAAAGCTAACAAATAGATATCAAGCTGCTGTATTCATTTATATCCGTCTGCTCACTACAGACTCATGTTCGGGCTGCTGTTTAAAATACCGTATTATTTTACATTATTAGTGATTAGCGTATATTTGAGATCTTTTGTGTAATGTTAAGAGCTTGTTTAGCATATATCTTAGATCCTCATATACTGTTTCTTTTTACACTATCTTTTTGCTATTTTCATTTTGAGTCTAGAGATCTTACCTCCATGTCATCCTTTACCAGGGCTGGAGCAGGTTTGTACTCTGGATCATCCACATCCCTGCACAAACACACGATTCATTTTTACTTGTAGTATTGTAGAGAAGTTCAACGAGAGAGTAAAACAAAAGCAGCATGTTTTTCTATTTTTCTATATTGATGGCATGTACTCACCCATCCATGAAATCATTGGCTCTCTGCTCTGCAGCGATGGCCTTCTCATCCGGTCGTCCCACACGCTCTAAAAAACACAGGGTCGGGTCGGCGCGGACAGTGTGGTACTTTTCATAACCTGGAGTGTGCAAAAAGACAGGCAAACAGCAATGTTACCAAAGGATGCACAGAGCAGGAAACACACAAGCTGACGGACTTCTCAACGAAACAGCATACGCTCTGAAAACAGGTTTGCTGGGAAAAAAAGATTAAAAAAACTAAACTGAGCAACCTCCACTTTTAATTGCTACATCTGTTAAATAACAGCTTGATCAAATCTGACGTAATACCCTGGACTGTTGACCCTAAAGAGTAAAAAGTTCTCTAACATTAGGTGTAATTTGAAACCTGCTGTTCAGCTGAACAGAGCTTCTCACCGTGCTTGAAGACACCAAGCATCAGACACTTGTCGGCGACTGCATCCCACCACAGGGCTGGCAGCTCCGAGTGGTCCGGATCTGGCACCCAGATCTTCACCTCACTGTGGATGAAGAAGAGACAAATATCTAAACGGATACTTTAAAATGGGATCTTTCTATACTTTAGAAAAATACTGGTCTTTTTTACTGTGCTTTCTATTTAACTAAATGCATTTAGTAAACTAAATAAATACAATAAAAACATTTTAGCTATTACATCAAAGCTGGTAAAACAGTAACATTTTCACTGTAGCATTTTTATATTCATATAAAGAAAAAAAATACAACAATTCTGGTTTGGTTCCTTGTTTTCCATGATCTAGATAAGACAATTTATTGGTGTTAAACTATAAAAAACAAAAACAAAAAACAAGAGAAATATCATTTATCACCACCAGGGGGTGGTCTAGGTTTTTCTTACATATTTTCCTAGCTAGTTTCTTCTTTCAACAGGTTGATTTCACTGCTTAAAAATAAATCCACTGTTTGAAGCAGCTGTTTTGCCCTAAATTAATCTTAAAATATTGGCATAGGCAGCTCTATCTGGATCCAAACAGCAAGCATGTTTGTTTCAAACTTGCCGAGGAGCAACTGTTGCAGAAAACTAGGCTCAGAGAAATAATTTGAACTTTTCAGTGCAGGCATCATCGTAAATTAACGTCTGAAGAGGTCAAAGTTGAGCTCACCTGGAGTCGACACCATCTAGCACCTTCTGGGCCTGACTTCCTATCACCTCTTGTTTCAGGTAGTAGAGCATTCTGACCCTGAGCAGCACCCTGTGGAAAGAAAACCCCCTCTGGTCACAACAAAGCCCTGACCACACACAAATGCTGAGCGAGCACAACACACACATACATACACACGCTTGTGCATGCACGCACAAACACACATGAAGGCACACCTGTTAGATTCAATGCAAATGAGAGAAATGTGTGACAAATGAGCTGTAATCTAAAACTTTGCTGATGAAGATTCTCAGTCATCAATGACATGATAAATAATAAAAAAAACTTTCAATACAGAAACAACTGGACGTTGTAACAGAAGACGCTTCACTCTTCATCCTAGGAGCTTTCTCAATTCAAAAAGCAATGAGTGTGGGGTTCAGGTTATAAAGGCTGAGATAAGATACGCACAAACCTATGTAGATTAACAAATAACACCTCACACGTTAACAGTAGGTGTTTCTTAGGGTCTTTGTTAGTCTGATTCACAGATGATGCTCCTCTGTTCCCATCAGGTGTGAAAACTGGCTGGAAATCAGTCCTAAAGCTGCATTATATGTTTTTGTAAGTTGAAATCGGAGACCTCCTCCTCGTTAAGGGAAGGTTTTTTCTCTTTTAACATAAACAGCTTCCTTCACCCCCCTCTCAAATCATCTGTGTTCACAGTCCAAAATGTGCACATTCTGGTCCTCAAATGAGTGTCCCTTGTCCGTGAGGTGGAGGTGAACAGCTAAAGCTTGGTCTATTGTTCAATGCAACAATCAGCATTCAAGTCAAATGAATAAGTCAAAAACACTTGTGGATGTTTGCGTTATTTTATCAAGCAGGGCACAACTATAAATCATTCGGCCCACCACAGAGCAGGAATAAGCCATAAAACTGCTCCCTGTGCTAACAAAGTCTGTGTATCTCAAGAAATCACCAAATTGCCAAGTCTAATCAATTTACCGGTAGTTAGATACCATATCACCTACAGACAGACTAAGGACAGAATGATCAGACAAATGTCTCTCTGCTGCAGTTGTGTGGTTGCACTCTGCAGAAGATGAAGGCTGGGAAGCAGAGTCTGTCAACGTACAGACAGCATGACTCACAGGGGAGACATTAGCTGTGTGATGCATGATCGCTCATCAGACAGCAGCTTTTAGGTGGAGACGCGGTGAAGTGGTGGGATCTGTGGTGTGCCAGGCTGTAACATCTGCTAAGACTTGATAATGTATTTAATTGCAAAACAATTTTGATTAAAAAAAAAAAGATTTTTTTTTTAATTTATTTATTTACAAAATAAATTCAAAATATATCCTTATACCTGGTGGGGAAAATAGTGCTGAGGTTTCTGGGATTTTCAAAATAAAAAAATTAATTGAAGCACAGGTTAAATTATTATTATAAATTAGTAAAGTATGATACCATGTGAAGAAGGCCTGATGTTTTTTGTTTTCACTTTGTGGGATTGTTAAGCTTGAGCTGTTTGTTCATTTTATTTTATTTTTATATAAGGGGCAGATACAATAATTTTCTTCTTTCTGCACCCTTTCATTCAATGTTTTTTTTTTTTTGTCTCTGATGAATTTATTTTGTTTTTTTCGAGAACACAAAAATTTTTGTACCATTACTCTTTGAAATATAAAATACTTCGTATTCAACATTTTCTCTGTTGCACCCTCACAATGACAGGACCAAGAACAATTGCATGGCTCCAAACATTAGCAGTCTTTGTCAGTGATGGATGTTCAAGATGTCCAGTCGGAGCTAAATCCTCCCTCGCTCAGGAGCAGCTGCTGATCCTTCAGCTGGTCAGCAGCACTACCCATCACCACTTTTCCAAGCCTTTGTTGGTGTGTGGTGTCTGGGAGATGAGGCTCATCCAAAGAGGCTCCACAAAAACTCAGACATCTTATGGAACAAATAAACCAAGTACAGGTTGTCCTCGACCTACGGTGGACTCTACCTACGGCGTTCCGTACTTACGGCGCTGCCCCCAGTGACGTCATTGCGCCGTACGTTGCATTTTTTATGCAGCATTTTATATTTTTTGCGGTTTTTTTAGGGTATTTTGTTAGCTAACTGCTTGGAAGCACATTAAAACGGCCGTTCAAAGTTGTTTTACATTGAAAAAACGTGTTTAAAAAGACGTGACCGATCGCCGTTTTAGTTTTGGTTTCTATTTACAGCCGTATATGTGGACATACGGCGCCATGTGCGTTCTGCTTCGACCTACGGCAGAATCGACCTACGAACGGTCTTTAGGTCCGGAACCTGTTCGTAGGTCGAGGACAACCTGTACGCCTAAATTAACCGGCATTATGTGCTCACCTTAAACTGGTAAGGGATGACACTGCTCCTAGTGGTTATTCTAACTCAAAACACGCTAAATCTATTTTTTTTTTTAAAAAAGGTTGTCGTAGTTTCACTTTTTACTTAAATATGCATCAAAGGATCAGGTGATATGTATTCATAGCAAAAAGCAAAAACTGTTTATGACAAAAAGTAACTTGTTGTCCTTTAAGCAGATTTTTCATGAAACCATCGTTCACGTCTAAGTTGTCCTTGTAGCACAGTTTTGTGTCCTACATTTGCTGCCATGTTAAGGAAGCCGATTAAGCCCTCGCCCGCAGGCCATCGGTCACATTCCACATCCTAAGAGTCAGAATGCACAAGTCAGCAAATTCAGCTTGGTGCATGTCCCCAGTTGGCCCGCATGTCACACTGACAATCTCTGGATTCAGCAAAACTGGACAAAGAAACAATGGAGAACTTTCTATGAAAGCTCCAGAGCTCTCCATCTAAAAGCCCAACTACAAACCTCCATTTTAAAAAGAACCAACCATTTAATTGGCTTTATATCCCAAATGTTTCAATAACAACCATGTTCCCCTCCCTCTATCTGAAAATAAGAGAGATCTATGGCGGCCATTAGCTGGCCTGAAGTCTCATGAAGATTCCTATCAGCCAGCTTAGTCTCCATGCGATGAACGTTCGTTAATCAATCAGTAGGCTGTCAGCTCCAATAGACGTTGGAGTGCTTCCTAATTACTGTGGCTTGGCAGTGCCACATTAAAATCTGAGTCACATGCAAATTGTATTTTCATTCACTTAAGCTTCGTTCTATTAGATATAAATGGAGACTATCACTATTAGGAGAGAATAATGACCACCTGCCACCTGTTATAATGGCTTAAAGGTTTGAACACAGTTTGGAGAGCAAACACATTCACATCAACAACTAAATGAGCACAATGAGTAACACACAGACATGTACAGTTCATTACAATGATTTTATAGAAGAATCATCCTCTATAGCTATGTTACCAATAACATTATTGAACTTTTGGCATGCCACACTGTATGAGCTAAATTTCAAGGGGAACTCCTACTTGTTGCAGTGGTGCTTCAGGTGCTTCTTGTAGCCATCGTCCTGAAGCATATGCTCTGGGTTATGCTTTCTAAGCCACTCAGCCTTGTGGATGTCAAAAGAGCTCGATTGAATCTTCATCTTCTTACCCTTCCTGCCCCGAGGGACTGGGGCAGACAAGCCTGGGAAACGAAGGAGGAAGTCACTGGTGCTGAACAAGAAGTGTGGTGATACCCTAACATCTAGCTTTAAGGCGTATACGGTGCCATTATTGCTGACAGTTTGTTGTTTTTAGGTCCTCCGACTTACCGAGGTGATTCTGAAGCTCCTTAGTGCGGCCATCCTCAGAGGGAGCAATTAGGTCCCACATGAAGCTCTTAATTTTGTCATCACCACGGTAATGAACCAGGCAGTAAGCCAGCAGGGCCCTGCAGATGGACTCTACATCCCACTCAGTCAACTGCTTCTTAAAACGACCATGGTTGAGAATATCCTTCCAGCGACCCCATCTGAAAAACCAAAACAATGAGACTAGACATCGATCTTATACAGTCAAATTGTTGCATTAAAGTTCTAATTCACTCTGTTTCAAACAGGTTAATCAACAGTGTCAGGATACATTTATTATCATACCCATAAACAAGCAAGTTCTTTTCCACTCTAAAACACTCTGTGCGGCCGTAGCTGTTCAGACGATCGTTGCGTCTCAGCTTGGGCTTGGTGTCGTCGCTGTCACTTTCACCCTCTGAAAGTTCTGCCAACTCGTCTTTGGTGGCGCTGAATGGTCTCGTCTGCTTCCTGACACGAGGAGTGTCGATCACCAAGCTGTTCTGTAGAGGGGGACAAAAAAGGATTTTACAAAATTTCTGTGATCTTCCAGGCCTTTTAGCTCTTGTCAAAGGACTGTTAAAACTATCCACGCTTCGAGAGTCCCAATTATCCTACTCGCTAAGTATCACATCCATCGCAGAGCAGTACTTACTCTGCCATTGACCATTTCCATATCAATGTCAGCCTTTTTGGCCCATTTGTCCCAGAAATTAGGGTCATCCAGAGAGATGTCTGTGCGGTTTCCGGACGCTACAAAGCTGGCCTAAAAGCAGAGATCAGAATCATTTAATAAATCAGGAAAAAGTAGTGATTTTTTTTTAAAAACTGCTTCTAAAAGATAAATATAGTGAAAAAGCTTTTTCCTCCAGTTTATATTTACTTTAGCGAAGGTAGATCCTCGTCCCTCTGACTCAATGGTGATGGTCTTTGTCCTACGCTGCAGGATCTGGTCAATATCTTCCTCGCAGAATTTGGCCCCTTCATCCTCCTCATCCATGATGGCTCCGTAGGCACCGCGCCGCAACAGGTCCTCGATCTCTTTCTTGGACAGCTGCTGCTGCGCAGCCTGAGAAGCAACAGGGCTCAGTTTATGCCATGAAGCTAAAATTTTATCATTCAGTGAACCTAAATTTCTTTTTTTTTTTTGTCAAACAAACGACTAAAGCTCAACAGAAATAGACAATTAAATGCAAACACACACACATGTTGAGTTATTTAAATTGTAACATCAACAGTTCTGTGTCTAACCCCAGCAGATGTTTGGCATGCAAATATACTCAGAACAGATGCAACAAGCAGCTAATGATCAACCTTCTTATAGTTCACATAAATCGCAGGACGACACAAACTGCAGCGCAACTTCCACATACACACTTCACACACTCCCTCTCCAGCATATTATACGAACGGGATCTGTTACACACAGAGAACATTTTAGCACTGACCTCCATAATCTTTTTTTATGATATATTATTGTTTAACATCTCCTACAGTGATTCTCACTACACTAGATATGACTTTATTTATTTGAAAAGAAAATCGAAGAAATACAATTTTTTGTTAACCTTTAAATATTTTCACCTGTTATTTTACAAAAAAAAAAAAGTCTAAATAGCTTTTTTTTTTCTTTTAAAGTGACAAAGTGGAGTTTCTTTATTGTAAAAACTAATAGTGTTAACGGTACACGTGGGTGTATTGAACCGTTTCAGTACGGCATGTTCTGTTCGGTCCACCTGCGTACTGTTTCAGTTATTTTTTCACTCATTAAATTTTATTAACGGGAGATTATGCGCCACAGAACTAAAGTTCCTAGGCGTGTTTCAGCACGGCGCTATTATCTTGCAGCACGCGTAGCATTAGCAACCTAGCATCTCGTTGCGATCTCCTGTTTGGGAACGTTATGGCTTTTTTGTTAAAAGACGAGCGCAAATCCAAAGCTGTGTGTGGACGTTGTTTCACGGAGATTGGATCTGCAGCAGACAATACGTCTAACTTGTTAACGAGCTTGAAACGACATCATCCGAACATGACCATCTATTCTACAAGCAAGAAAAGCAGCTTGTTGCAAAGACCAATAACAGCAGCATTTAAACAACCGTTATCAGGTAATTCAGATCGGTCCAGAGCAATAACACAAACTGTAGGAGTTTTTAAAGTTCTGGATATATGTCTGAATGCTGTTGATGCACCAGCTTTAAAGTTCTTGAGCCTCACTACGACATCCATCACGTCAACACTTCAGCCAAAAAGTTCAGCACTTTATGGAAAAACTAAAACTGATAATGTCAACAAGCCCTGGAGCAGATTAAAGCCCTGCCCTGATGATGATGACTGAGAGATTCAACCACATCATAACAACCGTTCAAAAAGAGATATTGTTCTTTTATTATTATTATTATTATCTAATTAACTTTTTTAAATTCAAAATTATAATCTTAAGTCTCTTTTTTATTTATTTATTTTCTTACATCTTTGTGTTTTATTTCCAGTCTGGGACAGAGGTAGCAGCTGGCTTCTTCCTCTTTAGGGACATCCACCAGATCACCTGCAGCTAAGAAGTGTGTGATGACTGAACTCTTAACTTTTCCAGGGACCTGTCCCACCTGGAGGAGCAGGTCCAAGAAGAGGTTGTGAGTAATGAGGTCAAATCCAGACA
>JARVGV010000645.1:21956202-21970587 GCA_031762435.1 Hypsolebias longignatus | reverse complement strand
TGATTTGTTTCATGTTGCTGCTGATTTGTTTCATGTTGCTGCTGATCTGTTTCATGTTGCTGCTGATCTGTTTCATGATGCTGCTGATTTGTTTCATGTTGCTGTGTTCGTGCTCATCTGCTCACATAGACTCATGTTCGTGCTGCTGTTCATCATATTGTTTTGTACTATTAGTACTTAGCATATTTTTAATTAACTTTTTTAGTTCACATCTTAGATCAAATTACTGTATTTCTTTTTACATTTTAATGCTTTTGTTGGATGTAGCTGGGAGTCTGTGTACACAATTTCGTTCCACCACATGTACCACACACGGTGCAAATGACCAATGAAGAACCTTGAATCCTTGAATTGAATCCTTGAATTGTTGAATAGTTTTTACTCCCAGAGTAGTTTGGATCAACAGAAACTTGGCACTTTCAGATAAAAGGTAAGTGATATCTATTTCCAACATGGCCAGGGACTCAGGAGGGATCTGGAAAGGCACATGCAGTGGGGTGAGTATCACTTACTGTGGAGGAAGAGTGGTTTACTGGTTTGGTAAATCTTACTTCTTTGTTTTGTTCATTTGTCCTGGAGAGGAGGGTGAAGGATTCTCGATAGTGGAAGAGTGCGAGATGAAGATGGTGAGTAATATTGGAGAGTGGCAGGATGGAAACTCTGATACTGGTTCACTAGTGTTGTCTTTTAGGTGGATGTCCAATGGATGGTGGATTTTGAGAGGCGTTCACTGGGGGAAAGGAGAGATGGTTCCATAACAGTGAGCCATGAAGTCAGTACTGAAGGACACAAGGAATTACACAGGTTATTTATCAGAATCAGAATCATTTTATTGTCATCGCACATAGTGCAGTGAAATTTTGTTCTGTACAGTCGTCTGAAGGATAGATGGAAGTGTACTGGGGCTGTAGCTTCCTATGAACGCTGCCTTATTACGGTACTTAGACAAGAAAAGGGGAAGAAAACTTGAGGAGACAGGGTATATAAAAAAAGATCTAGCAAAAAAATCTAACTCAGCAAGCAACATATAGAGACATAATACATTTTGCACAGATGGGCGGGGACAAGATGATGAGATTGTGCGTGAACACTTCCAGATAGTTTCCATAGTCCTGATAAAGATATTACAGTGTCTCTCAGCCAGTCCACTCAAATAAGAGTCCACAGACGTTCTTGGGGGGAGGGGGGAAAGGAGGGGATCAGAGCGTCTTGCTTTCATAACATCCAAGGAGAAATTGAGATAGTCTTCCAAAGCCAGAGTCAGATTTCACAATTTTTTGGAGTCAGGCCAAGCTCTTTAATTTCTGTATCTGCCTTGTACAGTCTCGCTAGTACATCTCATGGTGACTCCAAACAGCCCAATTGTGATTACTTATGGCCATGTTGGGCTTATAACTTATAACTTGCTTATAACTCCAATATCTCTTCCTTCCAACTATCCATGAACACTGCCACAAAGTTCCAAAGTCCTGCCTGCTCAGCTCGGATACAGGTCCACAGATAGTTTTCACACAGTTTGAGTACACAGTCCAGACAACTTAAACAGCTGCTGACATTTCCAAATTTGTTGACAATCCAGATTTCTACAAATTACCAACTCCAAAAAGGAGAATCCAGTTATCATAAATCCAATTATGTTTCTTAGGTAAGAGGGCTCTCCTTCACCCTGTTTTCTTATAATCAAAATATCAAGCTTTCAGGGCTGAACTAAATTTACCAACGATATCACAATATTCCATCATCGAGGGAATGATCTAAATAAAGGTCCTTATAAACACCAAGGCTCATCACCAGGATCAGGAACAGTTGGAGGCAATCTTGGCTCTGCTCTGCCACTCAGGAACTACAACAATGGTGTTAGATGTAGGGGAACACTGGAGTCTCACATTTATATACGCTGAAAAATGAAAACAGCAAAACAATTACAGTATTGTGGCATTAACCACACGACTTAGACACACACATGCACGCACGCACGCACGCACGCACGCAAATATTTTCATCACGTTTGCAGTTTTTCTGACTCCAAGTCCTGGCTTCCAGGAACTCCATGGCCTTGATCTAACCCAGGTGATAATTGCTGTCCAAACTCAGTAACACCTTAGTTTCATTTGCATATTTCCAAGCTTTACAACACTGATATAAAATGGAAACTGTTTCTCATTTCCTTATAAATTTTCACAGATTTTATCTAACTATTTGACAATTGCACACGAAGGAATAAACTCAAATTAGTTACTTTATTATCAAATTAAAGATAAATGTTCATGAATTTATGGTAAATGTTCTAATATTTTAACAGTTAAAAACAATTGTTAAAAATGCAAAATAATTTAGCATTTATATTCAATTTTACATGTTTTACATAGACTATAACTTTACAGTCTGTGATTTTAGGTGCATTTTGTGTATTTAAAACTACAAAAAACATTTATTTTGTATATTTATCTTAGTGCCCATGTAGCTGTGGCAATATCTGAGTGGGTTGGTGCTGTGAAAATATGTCAGTTTGAATATTTCTGAACACTGATATGAAAAATATAATATACATTTTGCACAGTGCACTAGCAGTGCAGTTTTTTTTTTTTTACATGGACATCGATCAGGGGTGCTGCAGCACCCTCACATCCAGACTTCTTACTGCCTTGAATGCAGTTTTGACATCATCAGTACCACATCGTTATTAAAAATCAGCACTGGATCCACTTGATGGGCCACCTTTACTGCCAAACCTGACCAAAAGGCCTTACAAGTGCTGCTCTGTGGTCTGGGTGCTGCTGCTGTAATTATGAAGGTTTCTTGAATCTCACAATCGGAACACGTTTAATGAAACGGTTTATGAAGAAAGTGAGAGAAGGGAAATAACTCAGAGGGAATTTATGACTTCAATAACATTTCATTTTTGTTTAGACTTGTCTTATAAGTCATTAACTCCCACAGGGTCCAGAAAAATCAGCTACAGGCACTGAAAGCAGCTTATTTCTCCACACGAAGTTGCCGGTGAACATCCAGACTGTGCTGTAATGATAACATCGTCTCGTGACAGACTGCAATGATATCACTCAGGAAAAAGACAATTATTTTCTTATGACTTTTTTGGTAGATGGACATAAATATAACACCATAGCTGTTCAGTCTCAATTCATCACTAAACTGTCAAAAAGAGAGGCAATGTTTTTTTGTTTTCCAACTGTTTAAAATAACTGCGTCGTTGGTGGTGCAAACACCACCAACAAGCATTTGTCTTCCCAAACTGAAGACAAATCGCTCAAATCTTGATTTAAATAGGTAAATTAGTGGCTTAATTTATTTATGTCCATCATTGAATTGTACAGGGGGCGTTCCAGCTGACTCCTGTTCATACGTCACACGTCGTTTGCGTAAATTCTCGGATTTCCATGACTAACCACAGCGCCAAATTCAAAATGACTTTGGATGAAATTTTAATATATTTATCATTTTGTTTGCAAAAACGAATATAGTTCAATGATACAAGATATATATGTTGTGCCATTTTATGCAAAGCACAAACATCATGTCACAGAACCTTTAACATCAAGGTAGAGTTTTAGAGATTTTGAAGTACTGAAAGATCCTCACAACCTCTACATAAATATATTTGTATGCATTATGTGTGCATAAGAGAAATATGAAATAGAAAGGTTCGTAACAAAAACTATAAAGGCATTCTTTACATATAAATTGCTGCAGACGCTGCCCTTTAACAACTATTTACAGTTACAACAAGTATAACCTACTTGTGTTGTGTTACCCTTTAAATGTTCTGGCTACAAAGCTTCCTCACGCCGGTCTCTCACAAGGCTGCAGGTAGTCACACCCTGTTTTCAACGTATTTATTATAATTATGTAAATCTAGTTTTATACAGAACTAAGTCTTGTGTTGGAAATGTGCTTATGTTATAGTTTTCAACACAGTAGCACAAGTCTGAGTTTGGTTTATTTCTTTGCTCTTGTGAGAACGATGAATTGGAAAATTTAATAAATCTAGATTTTCTAGATTTGTGTATGACTAGGACAAAACAGCTAGGGTTACTTTGCGGACAAAAGTTGTTTTTGTTCATTAAGAGTCACACTGAAGTTACTTCTCGAGTTCTTTGTCTTAAACATCAAGAACTTTCAGTGTTTCCCCTACTGTCATTTAAGAAGGGTGTTCCACCCTGTCAACATGCCACGCCTACCAAATCCCCCACCCACAACTCTGCTTCTGGATGAGGAGTGGATATTGTAGCAGCTCAGCTCAGACTTCAAACTGTGCGCATCCATATCCCCCACCCCCGATGCCAACTGTGGCACTAACATAGTGCTAAGCTAACCATGCCCCATGCGCAATACAGACATAGTGCTCCGCTTCTCTTTCAACAAAAACCCAGAAGAGACTAGCTTCCTCTCAAGGAAAATAACCTATGAAAAACACTGACTCTGTTTTAAAAAGAGTAAGTGGTTGATTGTTCTTTATTTTCTTATCGAGCTTTCACTTTTTTGGCAACAAGTACAAATGTTTCTAAAACTATGAATCTTCACACTTCAGATAAAACAACTGCGCACTCCCACAAGCATCTCATCATACACAGACAGCTAAGCATCACTGCTATATTTGTACTAAGGGCCTGTGCATTTGATGATCTTTTCTCCATAAAATCCAGTTAGAAAAATATATAAATGAAGGTACAAATGATAACAGCTATTATTGCTGCCTCTTAGCGAAAAGGTTGCTGGTTCTGGGCCTTTGTGGGTGGAGTTTGCATGTCCTCGCTGTGCATGCATGGGTTTTCTCCAGGTACTCTGGTTTCCTCCCACATACCAAAATCATGCATGTTAGGCTGACTGGTTACTCTAAATTGTTCCTAGGTGTGAGTGAGAGTGTGAATGGCTGTTTGTCTTTATGTGGCCCTGCTATGGACATGCGACCTGTCCAGGGTGTCCCACGCCTCTCAGAGTGATAGCTGGACATGGGCATCAGTGACCCCCCATGATCCGAAAAGGAAGAAGCGGGTAAAGATGGATGTATAGATGGATAAATGGGTGGATGGATGGATGTTTTAGTTTTCACAGACGAGTTTGTAACAGAGCCGCTCAGTTTCTGAAAACTACAGTCTCACAGCATTTAAGATCCACTCTAAATTTACACTAGTTTCCACAAATTCTAACTGGCTATATTAGCAGGTTTTGGTGCCTACATCATGTTCTTGAACTTTTTTTTTTTTACCCACACATTTGCCAACTGTTACTTAGGTTTCACAAATGATTACAACATAGATTGCTATCTATAACACATCTGAATGACAATACAAATTGTTAGATGCACTTCAAAACTAGTCTTAACTAACAACTAACATTTAATTAAAATGTTTTATTGAAATCTTCAAAAAAAAAAGAATGTGTGCCCCCACTTCCTAGGCTTGACTGCAGCTTTCTGATCCTAAACACACTGGGTCTCACGAGAAATAGATCAAAAGAAAAATAAATTAACATGATCAAAACTCAAATTGTTTTAAGTTGAGCAACGATTTCTTCGCTGAACGATTGAGATACCAGTGTAAATCTGAACTCCACCAAGCAGCAGGAAGGGCATCACTGTGACTGCTTCCTCCACCATTTCTTCATTTCAACATTTTATCACATGCACACAGGCAAGTAACATGACAAATGCTGCAGCTTCTTCTGTCTGCCAAGCTCATTTAAAGATCAATCAATGTTGCCACGAGCCCAATTGTTGACTGTTGTCAGTCTCTCACACTAGGACCAAAACTGCCAGCGTTCTCTGTGCATTTTAAAAATAAAAGCCTTCTTTCCTATTATTACTGCATTTAAACATTAGCTCACTCCTTTGTTTCCTCTCCTCTCCTCTGCATTCACATCTGCAAATGCTGATATTTTAATAGCTTGTGTGGGGTGTGGCTTATAGCTGCACTCTTGCATATAGCCGTTAACAGAGGGGGATGGGAGCCAGATTAAGATATCTATACATCAGGAGTACTTGCCTAAACGCACTAGGCAGTACAGTCTCACATGTAAATGTGGTCTTTGTTTGCTCCCCTCGTGGCTATGTTGATGACTGAGCCTGGTTTATTGTTATGGCATGCAGTAAATGCTGAACTTTGAGCTTCCATCCATGCAACAACAGGAAGAAAAAGTATACTGTACTAGTGAAAGTAACCCTGGAAAACAATCTACCAGTGCATAAGCAGCGTCAACCAGTAAAACAAACTGCTGGTACCCTAAGGTTTGGGTATGTTGATGATATTTCTTATTTTCATTATACAGTACTATGTTTTTAATGCATAACATGTTTAAACTTGCTACTCTTTGTTTTACCAATGAACAAGCAATGCAATTAAAGAAAAGACTAATGTTACAAATGATGGTTCATTAGTACAAACTGAAATATTTGCAGCACTTTAACAAAAGGCAACAGAGTGGCAGAGTCAACAAGCAGCAAATGTCACGTTCATTGAAGCTCGTGAAATTCAGCGATTCAGGTATGCATTGAATTAACATAAAAAGGATCAAAGCTCTACTTAGTGGATTTGTTCTTTTTCTAACATCATTGAAGATCAAAAACATCTACATACCCAATCTTGGACTTTTGCTTAGACTTTGAAGAGGGCACAATGCAGGCCCTCCTAGAGGCCTTGTCTTTGGACCGGGCCTTGCCATTTCCTTTATGATGGGCCTTGTATTGAGCTGAAGAGCCAGGAAAACACTCTGGACTCATGACTCGTGGGATGTTCTTCTCTCCTCTCTGCCGGGCCTTAGCAATAGCTTCTGATATAATCCTATTGGCCTTATCCTGCTTCTCTTGGAGAACTGGCTCCATCTGATGATGCTTCCTCCGTCGTGCCTTCTTCTCTGATGAGGAGCTGGGAGAGGATGAAGACGAAGATGGAGAGGAGGAGGATGAAGAACTCTTCAGCGTTGGACTGAGGACTCGTACCTGGCTACCAGGACCATTGGCATTCTTTCGAGGCTAAGAATGGAGAAAAAATATGATTATGATGCTTGCTCCAAAAAGCATTTTATAAATACAATAGTTATAGCCATACTGTTAAAAGCCAAGTTACACAAAGACTTTTTAAAGGGAAAGTCTAACCTAGACATAAAACGGAGGAAACCATATGACCCTAAATAACTCATAAACCTGGCATTGAATAAACTAAGTGAACTGAACAGATACATGTTGTGTGCATAAATTATATTCAAGCACATAAAAGCACCTGCTACTAAGCATGTTCAACTTGCCTTTAGTCGTCCAGTTTAACATTAAATTCATTCAAAAACAGTATTTTTTTAAAGCCACATTAATAAAAAAAGAGTAGTGCAGAACAACTGGTTGTTGTAAGATAAGTGATGATGTAAGAGACGAAGCATAAATTATTTAAAAATGTCACGAGCATGTTTCTATTTAAATCATACAGAACTTGCAGTTGATGACTAAATGAATCGATTTTCTTTTTTTACAAAAGGAAAGAAACTTGAGATGGAAATTTTTCTGTACAAATGGCTAAGTGTAATAAGTGATTATAAAAGATGAGGTAAGAAAATAAGAGCTTAAATCTAACTTGGGACATGATACAGTTGTCTACATTGCAATGTGACCAAGGAAAGTATTGCTCACTCATTCAGAAAACCTGAAGGCTGTCGAGGTAGGAGAGCATGCTACTCTTTTCTCTGATGTTGTGGGTGGGGGGTGGACCTGTATCACCCTGCCTGTTACTCCAACTCCAGGACACAATAAAGTTTGCTCATGGGAATTCAGGCTGGTGTTTTAAACCAAGACTTACTTTAGAAACAGGTGGGCACCATGTGACATAAGAAGTGGGACACAAAATTAATTGTTTTGAGTTGTGTACCGAAGACAAAGTAGAAACACTTGCCTCGTGTAGCAGGTTAACACTGTGCCTTGCAGACATAAATAATCCAGCTTGCTTGATACATGATAATATGTGAATAATAGATAACGGAACGTGTTGTGGGCCTTGAATCCAATACAAAGAAATCTCAAAAAATGGATGACCTAATCTAAAATGTGTTGCGTATGTCTACATGGCTCAGGCGCGACTGGCTGTATGTTTTTTCCCTTTCACAATGCCAACAAATGTAATTACTTGAGTCTCACTAGCAAAATTTATGTGTCGGGTGTACCTGAATAGCTACAGATTATTTAGAAGAAAGTGTGTGTGGGGGGGCAGGGGGAACACTAATACAAGAGCTGCATTATGATGTTCACGTGTGCTATGCTGCTGCTGAGGCTATTAGGAAAATAATTTACTGGATTGTGCTGGAATGTGTCTTTTCAAGTTATTGTGGGGAAAAAAAGAGCGAAGAGTTGAAAGTAATGTTTAAGAGCAGAAAACAAGAAGGAAGGAGCGATAAGTAATGATAATAATGAATCTGAAAGCAGGCTTCTATCAGAGAGGCTTAAAAGAGAGAGCGAGAGAGAGAGAGAAAAGATGAAATGCACCAAAACGACGAGCACTGCAGCTGTGTAATACATCTATAAATAACTGAAATTACAGCCTGCCAGTACTGCAGTGATTTCAATCTCTCTAGCAGCACGCAGTCCCGGGAAAATCGGTGGGGACCATCACAGACGATGAAAAGCTAGAGTAAGCTCCATTTTGGGTTGGACACCTTTCCCCCTCACTCCCACCCCTCAATTCCACATGTAGTGAGCTTTCTGTAACGGGCTCAACTCATGGACAAACAAACACGCACACACACCGTACGGTGTACAGGAACTACAGAGCTGGACAGCTATGATCAGAAAAAATAAAACAATAAACGGTATGGAGGGCTTGGGAAGCCAGTGGGGATGGAGGAATAAAATTAATCTTTTTAGTGTGGCTCAGTAAGTTCTCATACAAAAGAGAAAATTAATATGAAGGATTGAGGGGGAAAAAAAGCAGCAATGAGTTCAAGATGGCGGCAGTGCAGCATGAGCCAGTAGCAGAGGAGGTTGTTCAGTTCCTGCCGGGCCCCTCCTCCTCCCCCTCATCCCTCCTCCCTCCCAGCTCTGAGTAGCTCACTTACCCTTCCTCTTGGCCTCTTCACTGTAGACATGGTGTATTTTTTTTCCTTCCTCTTTACTCTCCCTCTCCAACCGGCTAAAAAAAAAAAAAAAAACTAAAAGCCTTGCCCTTTCACTGTGTTCTTTTTTCTTCTTTCTGTTGCTCACTCACTGTTTCTCTTACACTCTTTTCCTTTCCACAGTCGGTTTCTCCCACTCTTCCTTGAGCTGTGGTGTCCCCCCCCTCCCCTCCTCCTTCCCGGTCAACTCGTCTCCTCGGGCGAGAACGAGAGTGTTGGAACTGTTTCGTCGTCGCCTCCTCCCCCAGCGGGCAGGGCTCAAGAGGAGCGCATGGGAGCTCTCGCTCGCTCTTCCTCCCTTGTTCGTCTCGTCACAGGGCGATGAGGGAGCAGCGCTGTTGGCGGTAGAGGAGGTGCGTGGCAGTCCAGGAAGCTCTCATTGTGCCGTTGCGTGCCGCTTCGTTGTCGTCCGGCTTCGACCTTACTCTCTCTCTGCGCGTGTGTGTGTCGGAGTCGCCTTACCCTGCCTCCTCTCTCCTCCCCCCTTCATTGATTCCTCTTTCCTCTTGCCTCTCGTGTGGGCTCTCAGTGCGTCTCTCAGTCCTAATTCTTCTTTATTGCACTTTCCGCTTCGTCGCCTCTTTTTGTGCTTCTCCTTGTCCTTTGCCAGCAGCCAGATTAAGGTAGGTTACTCCTATTTTCACAACAAAACATAACCTTTGTTTGATAATTATCACTTGTTTGGTTGATTGCCTTTTCTCCCCACTTATCTTTTTCCTGGTTGTAGCTTGCTGTGCTCTCCTCTGCCCGGCTGGGGTGAGTGTGGCGAGCTCGAGACTCTGGCAGCATGAGCGGCGGAAAATGAAAGCACAAAGCAGCAAAAATGCATCAGCATGAATATTAGAGATGTCGTTAAAACCCAGACTCGTTTTTTCTCTCGCTCTCTCACTCACACCCCCACCCTCTCTCTCTTTGTAAGGAAGTAGGCCAGCAGATGGTGCTAGCAGTTATTACATTAACTTTCACAACTTAACCCCCAAAGTACTGGATTTCTCCCACGCTACAGATTGGCAGATTCTGAGCTTTTGGAGTCTTCATACTGGCTGCTGCCTCTGATGTGCCGATTTATTCAAAGATCCCCCCCACACCCCGCAAAAGAACAGAATGAACATGAAAAGAAGCAAACTCCCAAAAGAAAAAAATACATTACAATGCACACATTTCAAGATTTTATGACACACTGCAGAAAATGGCAGTCTTCCATCTTAACCATCCTGGACACTTCAACTGCATCTGTAGGTTATAGCTGGGTCACACTACTCTGAGGGGGAGAAAACACATGAGACGGTGCTGGGACTTGTCCAAGACACATTGTGAGCCAGATAAAATCTTGAAGAACAAGACTGCCTTTCAGGGAACTCTGACACTGTGATGCAGGGGCCATGTGCACCAGCTGGCACATGGTACTGGGAAATTTTCAGTAACGCACAGCTGGCCAGATAGGCAGGACTACCAGGTCAGTTACTAATAGATACTGGATGAGCATTACTTTCCTCTGTTTACTGTGCAGAAATCTGCTGAATGTGCACTTTTCCCAAAAAACATTCTGCAATTTTTATTTTTCCCCCATGTGCTCAGTTTTGCCTAATACAATAGACGACATTGCTCTGATGTCAGTTTATACACATTTAAATACTTTAATGCAAATTTATTTATTGCATTGCTTGTAATATTAAAAATAACTTGGGATCCACGGGTCAAAACATCAGCTCACTTTCACTTACAGCACACTGCTGCAAGCAAGTCAACGTGACTACAGGGTTACTAAAGATATTTGTAAATGCAACGCATCAGACACAAGTCAATGTCAAATTTGGACAAATGTCAAATTTAATTCTAGTGCTTTTATGAACAGTTTTATTCTGTTTGACAAACACTTAACGGGTATACTTACTCCATTTAATGTAGCCTACTTGAATATGGTTCTATTCTCATCTTAGTACCACTGTTAAACTTAGGTTTATTTAAACAGTGTGAAATATGTGGGTGAGCATTAGCAAGTTACAACACAATATGTCTTTACAGTACTCCCTTTAAAGCAAGCTAGAATGGTGGGGAATGCATCCATCTACACATATTCAGATGAGGATCGTGGTCTCAGTACCCATCTGTGGTTTGTTGTTTTACATCTACCATCTTTATATCT
The DNA here is from genome assembly GCA_031762435.1 of Hypsolebias longignatus. NCBI lineage: Eukaryota > Metazoa > Chordata > Actinopteri > Cyprinodontiformes > Rivulidae > Hypsolebias > Hypsolebias longignatus. Next base: position 21,959,333 of record JARVGV010000645.1, on the reverse strand, counting down.
CCTGCAGAGACAGATAGCTTCTTGGTGTGCAGGAAGCACTGACTGTTTGTGCTAAACGTGAGCAGTGGCAGCGGCAGGCTTTGAATCATCCTGCCCAACACAGAGCTGGAGTTTGGACTTTAAAGCAGACCGCATGCTTGTCGAGAGCCGAGCAGCAGCTTCCCCCCACAAGCTAAACAAATCTATTGTCAGATAGTGCCCACCAGTTTACAGAACCTTGGGATGAGTTGATGACACGCACAAGCATGAAGAAATGAGTTCAAGAAATAAAATATTTCAAATAACACAAAAATGTCTCAATGATTTCTTTGAAAACCTTAATGTCACACCCCCCACCCCACAAAAAATATTATTTGAATGTTGCGCGTAAAGCAGCCTATATGAACAAATTGAACATTTTTTTTTTTCCCTGAAGTCTGAAAAACATGACTAAAATTACTGATGCACTGCTTCACTGAAAACCATTAGCAAGAGGTGACAGACCTTTGCAAACGCTAAATAACCTCCATGGTAAGAAACACAATATTTGCTGCTACTATAATCTACAAATATACATTCAAAAGAAAGGTTGTTTTTGCCTTAAAACGTAACGTTCAAGAACATACAACCCTATGGCAACTAGACAGTTAATATGCAAACAAGCCTGGCAGCTCTGTATGAGAGGGAGTGGCTTCCATTTAGGACATATGAAGAAGAGGAGGGAGGGGAGAAGAGGAAGGGGAGGGGAAAGGCAGTGCTGCTGAAAGGAAGTGGGATGGAAAAAAAAAAGTATGTGCATGAGAGGCAGGGTGGCTGGAGAGACACAGGTGTCTGTCTCTGAACACCATTACTTCCTCATCAAAGCCTTTGTATTAGTGAGGAGCTGCTTTGATTTTTAGTCTGTTCAGGGTAAAACTGTCCACTATCCAACCATTATGGAAATGAGAACTGAAAAGCAGCTGAACTGTCAAGATGTCAAGTACCCAACTAGTGCTTCAAAGCCTATACTGTAGTCACAAAATGAAATCCCTATCCAGGAGTAGACTGCAAGGTTACCCAATGTTAATGACAATGTGGTTAACTAGACTGAATAACCAAAAAGGATGCTTGAAACATTACAACTCCAGCCAGACTGCACAGTTGATTTGATAAATTAACTAAATAATTGGTTTAAAAAAAAAAAAAAAAAAAAAAAATCAACCATAAAAAAAAAATTGTTTAAAACTATGATGCTTGCCCTAGTGGAAGACTCCACAGAAATGGATAGCCATCAAAACAGTGCAAAAACAAACATAGGCTCTGCAGGTGACCCCTTTCACCCCAGGTGAGGGGCTGAGATGGTGGAGAGGTAGGACAGCCGACTTGAGACAAGAAAATCCCGGTTCGGTTCCCCACCATGCCTAGGCCTGTCGTGATCAACAATAAATCAATTAAACGCATGATAAATTAAAATGATCAACCTCATTTTCATTTATTGACTATCGTTTCTTCGTGTCTCTCTCTTTCTTCTGAAAACATTGGATGACAAAAGGCTCAACTCTGGTGCTCTTCACTGGCCCCTCCCTTTTGCTTTTTTCTCTTTTCTGTAAAATCTGTTTTAACCATCCAAAACCGAGTGTTTAGATAATTAAAAGCAGCTAAGCTGAGAAGCTAAGACGCGAGCTAAGCTAAAAGAAGGACCTCGGGGAAAAAACTCTGTCTTGCTGTAGCTCCAAAACTCATGGTTGAAACAGGTGCCTTTGTGTAAAAATTTGTTTTTCTTTGCAAAAAGAAGCTGAGAACTTGTTTACTGATTTTATTAAAAGCTTTGTGTGAAAAATGCTATCCTAAAGAGCTCAAATCACACTGAGCATCCGCCATTTTGCGAACTGAAAAAAGAAAGACAAACAACTCATGTCAAGGAGCCTCTCTCCCATTTTTCTTAGAGACACGCTGCTTGCTCCCTCACTATCCATCCTTCGATTCAAATGGTCTTATACTGCCAACCAGTGGTCCAAAAAGGTACTACATACAGTATTTTTCCAACATCTTTTCTTAAATTTTACAATAATTACTAAATGTTATTATTTGACAATATTATTGTTTATCACAATAATTTTTGAGACAATTAATTGCCCAGCAAAATTTGTTATCGTGACAGGCCTAGCCATGCCCACATGTCATGGTGTCCCTGAGCAAGACACCTAATCCCCAATTGCTCCCCGGGTGCTTACATCACCGCCCACTGCCCTACATCAGTGCATCTCAGGTGTGATGGGTTAAATGCAGATAACTAATTTTGTCACTGTACGGAAACAATGACGACAGCACATAGCACACTTATACTTATACTGTACTAAAAATATGTTATATTCAGAACAAAGTTTTAACATTTTTATGTTTGCTTTAGTCATGTTTACCAACAACAGTTTGCTTTTTTCCTTCTTTTAAACAGAACTGGAAAAAAAAAGATGATAAAAAAATAAAATGCAAAAAATATATATATATATATTATAAATTATAGGAAAAGCCATGCTGTGACTGCACAGTTAGGATGGCTATGTGTGAAAGAAAAAAAGTGTAGTTACTTAGGCCAGTGGGGAAAAAAAATACCTGGTTTAAAAAAAAAAGTTAAACCAGGCTGGAGCGTCAGAAAAGCAACAGTTGATAAAATGAAAAGAGGCATGATTCATGGCAGTGCATCCTTAACCAATTAAACACAGCACAATGCATTAATGATCTTTTTTCCAGGGTCAAGAGTATGACTAGCTAGGCAGAGCATGCTGCCCTAAGGGAAGTCTCCCGGAAGGATTATTACAGTAGTGCTTGAGAGGATGACAAGTTCAAGGTACAAAACGTGTGCAATTAACAACAAGCAACTTGCACTTTAATGTTGAGTCAAGCGTTAGATGAAGGCGACAAGGCACCTTGTTAACTTTTCCAACCAAGCTTTTCTGCTGTTCAGAGTTTCATTTTATGCATTTAATGTAAAAAATGTTGTCATAACAAACCCAAATTAATGATTACCGGTAACTCAAGACCTGCACAAAAACACTAAGGTCAGTTCACGTTCTTGAATGTGTTAAACAGTCAGCTACTTAAAGAGGAACTAAACCCAAAATTAACTTTTTTTAACTGATAAACTCCCTAGAATGTGTGTAAAATGTTGTTTG
>JARVGV010000645.1:21861016-21891458 GCA_031762435.1 Hypsolebias longignatus | reverse complement strand
TAAAGTCCAGTTGTTTTTGTATTGAACTTTTTATTTTATTTTATCATGTCCTGGATGACTGAGAATCTTCACCAGCATATGTAGAGTTTAGTTTGTAAGGTCACATATTCTGTAGTCCTGTCTGTTGTAGTCAAATCAGGTTTTTATTTTTATTTTTTATATGTATAGGAAGAAACATTGAAAATGGTATTGTGTCTAGCTAATTTATTTTATTTTTTTTTTTTATCTTGAATTTTTTGAAAAGCGCTTCTGTATAAATGCATTTACAAACTGCAGTTGGATAAGATTCTGCTAACAGAAATGTTGAGATAAATTGCTTGTACAGGGCAACACCTTTTTCACTAGACAGGCAAAAGGTTGTGTTTGGACCACCGGGGCCCACTTCAGGTCTTACAGGTAAGGCTTTAAATGTCCAAACAAAGACACACATTGATTGTCTGAGCACACTGAAAATCTTTTCAGCACTCACACTATTAAATCTACTAATAACTAGATAGATAAGAAATAAATAATTAGCAACGCAGCCCAACAGCTCAGTGGTTGGCACTGTTGCCTCACAGTAAGAGGGTCCTGGGTTCGATCCTTGGTTTGGACCTGGGGTCTTTCTGTGTGGAGTTTACATGTTCTCCTCGTGTTTGCGTGGATTTCCTCCAGGTGCTCTGGTTTCCTCCCACAGAACAAAAACATGCAGGTTAATAATTAATTACTAAATAGAAGAAACTCAACTGTGTGTCTGGTTATGATGTGCTCTACCTTAAATATGTGCAAAGTAAACTGAGCTGACGTATGCGTCGAGTTCTTCTGAACCTTTGGGGTGACTGTGGCTGAGTGGTTAGAGCAGTTGTCCTCCAGTGGGAGGGTTGAGGGTTCGATTCTAACAGTAGTCATATGTTAAATTGTCCCTGGGCAAGACATTGAACCCCCAATTGCCTCTGATGTGTGTCCCATCAGTGTATGAATGTGTTAAACTCTGATTAGAGATCAGTAGAGTGCTGTATGAATGTGTTAAACTCTGATTAGAGATCAGTAGAGTGCTGTATGAATGGGTAAATAAGGGCACACTTTGAGTATCAATGATAAAAAGGTGTTCTATAAGTACAGTCCATTTACCATCTTTAAGAATTGAACCCAAGACCCACTCCACACAGCTGCACTCATGGAGCTTCAGTGACGTTGAGTGCTGCGAGGACACGTCGTCTCCTTGGCAGAGCACAAAGCCCACATGAGTTCTCCCTTCATATTAGAAAGCCAAAGAACATGCTAGCAGTGATAGCACGTCTGATCTGAACGTGTGTGTCTTTGTTCACATGCTGCACCGTCGGCAGGTTTCGCAGTGGCCCACTGTGTGCCACAACACAGTCCCTCACCCCTCTCCTCCCCATCACCCACCTCCAGTGGAAGTGGAAGCACGGGGAGATGCGACTCTGTAACTGCAAGCACTATTTCAGCTCAGAGCCCTACAGGTAAAACACACACAATCACAGCTAAAGATTTAGACGCACACTGAACTAATGCTTTGCACATTGTTAGCATAATATACGCCAACGATTTTAGAAAAGTAGATTCCACATCAGGAAGATATTCCTTCATAAGGATGTCATTAACAATAACAAATACGCTCTCGCAGCTCATAAGTGTATTTGAGCTCAAATTGAAGCGCTTGCCTTCTGTACACGTGCCGGGTGTTTCTGTGGTGCACGTATACAAACCACCAAAGCCACAATAATTCACAGCGGTGATTCACAGCAAAAACAGTTGTGACATCTTATAGATGTTTGTGTGGTTTATGTGAGAATATACGTGAAGCCATTGTGCCTTATAGTGCACTCGACAGGCTGGTTCCTTAACTTGAAGCTCAACACCCAACTGAGGGCTGGTATGGTGCATCTTTGGGTTTTAGGGTTTTCTCAGTTATTAAAAATTATAATTTCATAAAGCTTCTAAGGGTTATACCGGTACTTAGTTTAGCTGTAAATAATATGATCAACAAAGTGAGACAAATGGGTGAATTCTATACATTTAAGATCAAATTGGTTTTGCAATTCAAGAAAAGTCTTTGCTGCAGTGAAAACAGCTGAATTTGCCCGACATTGAGAGAGGAGGTTCTTCTACCACCACACTACTTATCAGAAACTCTTCCCACATGAAGGCACAAGAGCTGGAGGGCTGTGTTAGTGGAAATGTTTGACCTGGCGTCAGAATGTGGACTGTCATTTAACCTACATGAGCTTTCTGAAAGACGTGTCGCCAAGTCTTTCAAGTCATGTTTCTGTTGTTGCCAGGTAAAGTTCTGTACTTTGTTTAACTGTGTTGTTCCTGCCCACAGATGACGCTGCGTTTTTGGAGCGCACCCCATCTTCCTCTTCCGGTGGAGAAGGTGAAGAAGTAATGCGAGTTTCCTCCGCTCCTCCGCCCCTGGCGCCGAGCCTCACTCCGGCCTCCCAGCCCACAATCTCCCTCCTCTCGGACAGCAACGCAGACGCCCTGAGCGTAGAGTCGCTCACGCTGCTGCCTCCTGCGGACTCGCCCCACCTGCATCCCCTCCCTTACACCCTTCAAAGACCAAACGCCTCCATCGCAGAGGAGGAGGAGGGTTTCAGAAAAATAGACAAGGACGATGGGTCGCCAACGAATGAAACGGATACGACCGTACAAGATGAAACCACTGAAACGAATGAGATGGTCACACCCACTGATGACGCTTCAGAGGCAGCAGACAAGCCACAGGGTGAGGATGCTCTTGTCGACAGTATGACGGCGACAGAGTCCTTGGAGAAGAGCGAAGAAGCAGAGAAACGCACTGAAACACCCGATTCACCTGAGCTGGATTAAAGAACCTGCACAAAATTATTTATACACACACACACACAGTGCAGGTCTAGCCCGTCCTGTTCAGCTGCTGTATATTTTGATAGGCAGTGTGTGATGTAAATAGTCTTAAGAAGTCTTAAGGCATCTCATCATCTGTGTTTGCACATGAAGAAAGTCACTTTCTACTCAGAAAAACAAAGGACAAATTCCAGTAGAACTCCAAGCACATCATCTTTTCTGACGCTTCAGTGTCGAGTCACGTTTTTATCACACAAACGTCAACCAGCAGAGACTTGCACTCGATCTGATTGTGCATAAATAAACTCCAACACACATACATGCTGATGCTGCAACTGTTTGTTCACACAGTCCCTGCTCTGTTCAAACCAACATGATGTTCACAGAGAACGATGAGTTGCACTCGTCGTGTCACTGTTATACGTCTCATCTGTGAACAGTTGTCGCCATGGGGTTCTTTTGTGTTCCCTATGTGATTAAATTTTTTTAACCCTCATGTAAATTCATCATAATTTCTTAACTCGTGACAAAGTCTTCTGTTATGAGCTCATACCCAATTTATTGTAACTCTTCCACCGCTGCCAGACATTTGAATTTACTGTTTGGAGCACACGCTGATGTGTGTGAAGGCAGCTTTTTAAATGTGATTGTTACCTGAGGCGGGTGTGATGGTTATTTATGCAACAGCAACTACACAAACTTTGACCTATTTATTTTATTCTTTACTCATCACTGGCATTCGTTCAAATTTCTTAGCTCAAAGCAACAACCATAATCTGTTCATTCATAAAGGTGAATCGACATTTGTTAGCGTCACGAACAAGAAAAATTAAATGCAGCTGCTGTAGGTGGCACGAGGCTCGTATATTATTTAACCCAGTGGTTCCCAACACTGGTCCTTGAGGAACACCATCCTGCATGTTTTAGTTGTTTGTCTGCTCCAACACACCTGATCCAGTGGTTTAATTACTTAAGTTTGGCAGAATGCTGTTAATCACCCTTTCATTCAAACCAGGTGTGTTGGAGCAGGGTTACAACAAAAACAAGCAGGGTGTGGTGTTCCTCAGGGACCAGGGTTGGGAACCACTGAATTTCACATTCAATCATCTCTTCATGTTATTCATTAATGCTTTCAGTCTAACAATGCAGGAAAGCTAAATATTGTTTGTAATAGAAAAAATAAATATTTAAATTCTATAATTTTTATACTTGTTATACATGGAAATAGGTTAAAGATATATATATGACATCAGAATGAATTTGTTTTACAAATGAGATGAGCATGCTACTGAGGGATTAAAAAGATTAAGGGCTTTTAGCTTCAAAAAAGTCTAAAATAAATATTAAGAAGCCAAATGTTGACCTGAGTTCAGGTGGGAATGAACTCATGAACCTCTCACTTTAGACGAGCAAAGCGTTACTGCTGCAGTTTAGAAGCTAACCGATTAGAGATGAATGTCAATAATGTTTCTCTCCATACAGCGGCGTTTGATTGTTTAATTCACAACTTGTGTGCATTTAAGGAGCAAAACATGCTCGTATTCAGATTTCCTGATCTTTTTTTAATCCATAAATTAACATTCTTCCCCTTTTTTGGCTTCTTGGCTCACACTTTATTTCCATGCCATAAAAATGCTATCTTAATTCTATTTCACTCTTAATTTCTGACTCTTCTCAGTCCTCTACGAGTTTGAGAAATCCAGAGCAATACTCTTAAGAGTCGGTCAATATTTCCACCCTGCTACTGTCAATAGCAGCAGTATGAAAGTGATGATCGCTGACATGCTGAAGAGGCTTGGTTTGTTAGGGCTGATGAGAAGACTTGTTAAGATCACACCATCCTATTCCTGCCATGTGTGGAAACCACCACAGCAAGCCACGAGCCTCCAATATTATCTGATTGTAGTGTGTGTGTGAAATGTTTGTACGCTCTGTAAATGCTTGGTGCTTTTAAACTTGTAAGTATTGTTAATGAACTAAAACAGGAATAAAAGAGCTGCAATAAATTATTCTACTGAACAGTTGCACATCTTAATTTTTCTCTTTGCATAAGGGCTGCTTATCAAATCCCTACAAAACAAAACTCTTTAAATGCTTGAATTTCTCTTCAGTATTGATGTGCATTCTCTTAAACTGCAACTTCACAACCTGCTTTAGAGTAAGAGACCTGCCTATGTACACCGCAGCGCTGCGACACACGTGAACAATAATTTTGCTCATGTGACAGAGCCTGGGTGAGGCTTCGGCTCATGACGTGGTTTCTACCTGTTTGTGGCCGCTTGGGGCCCGATGTCGTCTTGTGGTTTGTACGTGTTACTTTTGTCGCGGTTCCTCTCTTCAGGGAAGTCTGGTTGTCTGTGCGTAAACGTAAATAAGTTCCTGGTACTGAAGCGAGACTGTGTATGTCTTTGTACTGAACTACAGTCATAGCATAATTTTTTTTTTTTTTCATTTCAGAAATCACATGCAGACCTCCTGACTTCCCTTTTTAATGCACTTGAGCTTCAGAAGTCACCTTGCTTTTGTCATCGTCTTCACATGCAGCAGCTCTGAAATATGAATGTATTTATTTTTACTATGGAGCAAAGGCAATAATTTGAATTATATTAGAGTAGAGTAGTAATTCAAAAAAAATTATATTTTTATCATCATCACCTCAAAGCCACTATTCTTTTAAAATAATTGCTGCTTTTAGTTAAATTAAAGCTGAGTTTTTTTTTTTATGTAGCCTATGCCATCCTTTTTTCAATCTACAACATTAGCTAGCTAAACTAGGTTTCTCTTAATGCTTTAGAGATATAGTTGGAGGTTTAAATAATTGTAACTACAAGATAAATAAATTTTCATATAAATAGGTCAAAATTCTAAATACAGTATATTAAAATATCAGTCTAATACCAATACGTTAATCTTTTCCACCTATTTGGAGCATTACATGACTCATGCTTCCTGTTTCCACCCACTATTTGTAGTGAGAGAAGTTAAGACCAGTATTGTTCAAGTTTTTCTTTCAAGACAATCTAGACCACACCTGGACAAAACGAGGCTTAAGGACAAGAAACGGCCTAGAAACATCATCCCTCGACATAAGCCTATTTCGCACAGACAGACGATCCCTTTGTGTCTATATTTGCAGATGATGTGATGATGTATATGCAGGTGCTGTGCTCATGCTTCAGTTCAGGGCCACTCAAAATCATTGATTAAGTCAAAATGGCCCTCTGGGAAAAATATTACCAGTACCCACAATTACTCTGGGCTGTTCTTCTTTTGGCTGTTCCTTCTTCAGGGTTTGTCACAGTGAGTCCTCCATCTATGTCCTCACTCCAACTACCTCCATGTCCTCTCTAACTGCATCTATTATATCTCCTCTTTGTCTTTTTCCTGGCAGCTGTATTTCTAACATCCTTCTACCAATATACCCACTATCCCTCCTCTGGACATGTCCAAACCACTGTCCCTCTTCTGGACATGTCCAAACCATCTCAGTCTGACCTCTCTAACTTAATCTCCCAGTTGTTCAACCTGTGCTGTACCTCTGATGATCTCATTCCTAATCTTATCCATCCTTCTTACTCTTAATGAGAACTTCAACGTCTTCATTTCTGCCACTTCCAGTTCTTTCTCCTGTCTTTTTGTCAATGTCTCTGTCTTGTAAACTTTTCCTTTGATCTTTGCTGACACCCTTTTGTCGCAAATCACTCCTGATACTTTTCTCCATCCACTCCATCCTGCCTGGACTCTCTTTTTCAAATCTTTACACTACATTCCCAATTTTCCTGGATAGTGGACCCCAAGTACTTGACGTCCTGCACCTTTGTGACCTCTGCTCCTTGTTGTCTCATTGGTCCACCTCCTTGTTGTCTCACTGGTCCACGAGCCTCCCTGACATTCACACACATGTACTCGTCTTACTATGACTGAGTTTGATTCCTCTTCTTTCAAGTGCATGCCTCCACTTCTCCAAGTTCACTTCCACCTGTTTCTTGTTCTCACCACAGATCACAATGTCATCTGCAAACCTCATAGTGCACGGGGATTTTCTGCCTGACCTCATCTATTAGTCGGTCCATCACCAGAGCAAACAAGAAGAGGATCAGAGCCTAAACCTGTAGAAAGGTGATTATAAGGCTGAGACCAGAACTCATCGCTCCCTAAAACAAAACAATAAAAACAGCACTCATCGCTGCACTGTTGAATGCCACATGGTGATTCAGCCTGCAGCCCTTGTGTGACTCTGAAAAATTATATTTTAACCTTGTGCTATTTCTCTTCCCCCTGTAATGGACTTGCAACCTGTTCAGGGTGTACCATACCTGTTGCACAGTGAAAGCTGGATATGGGCACCAGTGACCTCTGTGACCTGAAAAGGAAGAAGCATGTAAAAATTGGATGGGTGGATAGATGGATATTTCTCTTTGTGTTCCCCAGACTCTCTGTGACGCCAGATAAAAATTTGGATACACTCCTCAGTTTCTCAGTCTCCTTGTGCCTTTTCATCTCAAGCCTGGATCCCACACCACCTGAGTTCCTTGTTGTGGCGTCTCCATTCTCTCAACATGCAAAAACCACACCTCGGGGTATGTCTGACTCAGCCTTCCTTCTCATCTCCTAACTGGCACTCTCCTACTTGCTCACATATACCTGGAAGATATTTTCTCCAGCATGGATCTGGAATTCTCCCTCTCCTCTCAGTGAGCCTGAACGACAATATCGCCACAGTAAGAAAGACTCACACATACTTGATAATAATCATTTATGAGATTCAAATACTTGTCATCCTCTGTCTCCTGCAGATCCTCCTTATCCCTGGATTGTGGCTCCTACCTGTAAATAAACCATTTACGTTTTTTACCTTGTGCCCATTAGGCTTTCTAGTCTCAGAACTCCAAACTCAAAGAACAGCTGTAAGTAAAAATGGCACATCCACAATGTCAAATAGAAAATAAACTTGTAGTTTCCATAAAACAAAAGTGTTTCCACAGCGAGTTGAAACGACGAAGCTAAATATTCTATCTCCATATACTGCTTACCCATGGTCAGGTTACAAAGGCAACAGGTCCAGGAGTGAAACTCAGACATCCCTCTCCACAGAGACGCTTTCCAGCAGCTCCTGGGTGACCCCACTGCATTCCCAGGCTAACCAAGAAACACTACCCCTCCACCGAGTTCTGATTCAAAAGACAAAACTTTTAATTTACTGTTCTCTCTACATTCTAACCCTCGCCTGTGGTCACGAGGATTGACTCATGAACAAAAGAAAAAGATGTAAGAGCCAGAATGAGCTTCTTGTGTAGGGTGGTTGGGCTCGGCCTTAGAGATAGGGTGAGCTGCTCTGTCATCCAGTGGGAGCTTGGAGTAGAGCTGCTGCTCCTCCCCAACGAAAGGAGCCAGTTGAGGTGGTTCGGGCGTCTGATTAGGATGTCTCCTGGATACCTCCATTTTCTGAAGATGCCCCAGGGCAGAACTGGAAGCCTAATATTTTTAGTCATATTTTACCAATAATTAAAAGTTGTCTGAAAATAGGGCTGCAGTTTACATCTTCAGCCTTTTCACACATAAGTTTATACAGTAGATTTAGTAAACAGTTCTAATTGTCTTTATGGCATTAATCTGTTGGAGCAGCTCTGGTCCTTTTGTGTTTTTCTTTGCCTATTATATAAATAATAGTAAATAATAATAAAAATGTTAGACTGAAATATTTGATTATTTTCTTTGTTAAATTAAATATGATTTTTGAATATTTTTCCACACCGATTTGACTTCTATAAGCTCTCACAATTACCAGGAGTAGAAAAAAAATATATATGGTAAGTTCACCAAAAAAAAAAGTCCTTCTAGAATATACAGCGTTTTGAGAAACTTCACTGATTAGCAAAGGCTGTCCTTTCAGTTTGGTAAAGTTTGTGCATTTTGCTAACAGACTTTAGTAAGTTTGAGAATGAGAAAAAGAGCATTTTGGGTTCAGTAGTTGGACATACTTTGTAGTGTAATTGGTGGGAGCAGTGCTTCAAAACAAAGAGCTGTTTGGAAAAAAAAAAATGTCCACCTACATGGAACCTTAGAAAAGTGGACCAAATGCTAATTTTAATTAAAATAAGCCACATTCCTAACTGCTAAACAGATGTCAACACAATACAGATGAGAAATGAGGGCATGGGGACTTTCTATGAAATGCAATACCCAACAATTATTCAAAATGATCATTAGAAAATACTGTAGTGTCACCAAAATCACATTGGACCTTTTTGTCTCTGGCATTTATACTAATATTCCAGCTGTTACATTAGAACATATTCGTGTGAACGATAATTGATACTATTTGTTTTTTGGGTGTGACATGAAAGACATGTCTCAGAGCAGACTGCAGACATGCAGTAATAAATGGAAAACATTAGCAAATTGTTGCACATGGTTAATTAAATTTAGAGCGCAGTTTGGAAATTGGTGCATGTGGTTAACAAAACCTTTTTCAACTCCACTGCAATAAGGACTGGTACTGCACACTATATACTTCTCATGGAGCCTGAAGAGCAAACCTTTAGTTTTTTTTTTTTAAGGCAAATTGACTAACAATATACAGTAATCATCCCAATTCTAAGAGTTTTATCAAACCAACGAGTTGCAAGTTTGGGTAAAACCTAGTTATACTGTATGCAACTTGCCTCTGGAGTTTACTTTCTTGAGCTTGATCTAGAAACACTATTTCCACTTTTTAACCATTTGACTTTAACCTCTAAACATAAATAAAACAAATCCTCCTCCTCAATTATTCTTTTCTTCTGAGAGACCATATTACATAATTATACAAAACCTGATGGTGATTTATTGGCAGCTTGCATCCATGTTGAATAATTGTTATAGTGCATGCATCATCAAGATACGTTTGGGCTCATAATACTGTACATGATTTATTAAGAATGTAAATCCAAACCAACAACTCAGTTTTTGTAATTATGGGGTACACAAATAGCTAGAAGAGATTCATCTGGCTCTTGCTCACCTCTTCAATTATTTGCAATTTGAAGCTAACTTTACTAAGACCTGAACAGAGTCACATTAACCTTTATTTAACAGGCAAATCCCATTGAGATCACAGATCTCTTTTGCAAGGGCTTCAAGGCAGCCTAACATGCATGTTTTTGGTCTGTGGGAAGAAACCAGAGTACCTGGAGAAAACCCACACAAGTGTGAAAAGAACATGTAAACTCCACACAGAAAGACCCTAGGTCCAAGCGGGGATTGAACCCAGGACCTTCTTGCTGTGAGGCAACAGTGTTAACCACTGAGCCGTCGTGCTGCCAAATGCCACATGATAGTATTTTGGTCAGAAACAGCTACTTAATGTGCAGAATAGCCAAACTGGTGAGAGTAGTGGACTTAAATTTGGGAAGAAAACTAAATTATTTTTCATGGATGATATTCTTAGTAACAATTCACATAAAAAAAAAAATACTGAAGGTGTCTGAAATCATGCTACCAACATGCTGAAGTTTACATTTTATTGTGGATGCCATCATGAATCTCATTGTATGTTTTCTAGAATCTGCTCAGGGTTATGGGAAATGCAAAACTACTAAACTGCTGTGGGCTGGCGCCATTGATAAATTGTACATGTCTAATTAAAATCTGAATAATTATCAGTCATGTGGTGCATGTGAAATTATGCAAATGCTTTTTGTAATTATTTGATGTTTCATCAGTTAACAATCACACCGCTGCAAAAAAAAACAACAAAAATTAAAAGCCTTGTATTCCTTGAAGGAATGCATATTACCCATTTTTCATTTTATGACAGAGTATTAGAATAGAATCATCTCATGCTGGGTTTTGGTCAAACCTTGAAACTACTGTATGCCAAGACTCATGAGTGACTGCAAAACATCACACTCAGAATATGAATTCATCAGCTACTGTCAAATGAATATTTTGCTCAACGCTGAATTTATAGCTATTTGTTGTATGCTAAGATTGAGTCGCAGCAACAGCCATATTGAAATGGATACTCCAGATGTCGAAGAACATTGAATGATGACTTTCTGGAAGATTAATTAAAATTCGTCAAGCCCCTTCACGTAATATTTGGCTAACAGACAAACACATGCCCACACACATTATTGTCCGTCTTTTGATCATACATTTTTAGTTTATGTTTATATATATTATATGTTATCTGTCCTTTTCTCCTTCAGCTTCTTACTTAAAAAGCTAAAATTCTGCGACTCTTATTTACAGATATGAATTAAAAACAGTACAGTACGTTTACCCATTTCCTCTTGGTGGTGGATATTTAAAGGCTTAGTTTGGGGTCTTTGAAAGACACACAGGGCTTCCAGAATTCTTCACGTTCACACATTGCTTTTTGTGCACTTGACAAACCCATTCCAAACAAACTACACCCTCTTCCCTGCCCATTCGAGATAAATATAAAACCAGAAGGAGAAATTCATGCTTGAAGCAAATAACTAATCTCCCTCCTGCCTGTTTCACTCCTCTGTGTTTAATTGATAGAAATTGCACGCATCAAAGAAAACGCACACTGAGATTTAATGGGCATAAAATGGACATTAGCATTTTAAAGAGGCGGATTAACACATTAATCCGGGCAATTTTCATCCAGCACTTCCAATGAGATCGTCACAGCACGCAGGCTCCTAATGGGGCTTAACTGGCTTTCAGCTTCAACGCTGCTTTCAGGGATAACACCAAAACTTTTAGTTTTTGGAAATCATCGGAAGTGAAGGGGCTTAATTCATGAAATGGCTTTTTTTTTTTTCAGAAGTGAATTTGTGCGTTCCAAGTCCGCATGATACATTATGCAAGTTGCAACAGTGGCAAGGGTGCACTCTAAAGTCGAGTGTTCCAGATGGGAAGGCTACCAGTGCCTACAGACGAATAATCAAAGGAGCTGTTGTTGGATGAACATCACTGAGTTGACTTTTCATTCACGCTGAACATATGTGGTTTTGGTCAGAGGTTTACACTAAATTGCTGTACATACAATAGAACCAGATTTAATGTGCCAAAATATGGTCTTACTTTACGATCAAAGACCATTTCAATGCGCTCGCTGTCCGGCCACATGAAACTCATTTGGGCTCATTTTCTGCGACGCACAGCCACAGATGTGCATTGGTTGAAGATTTGCAACGTATGGAAATATTCCAGTGTACGTTTCCAGTTTTCAGTGTGCGACTTCTGAGACAAACAAGATGCTCTGCATGCGCTGCTGTACACTGTTCTGACAGAAAACGTCAGAGCTCAAGGAAGGAAGTGGCTGCCGTTTGGTCCCTGAAGTGCATCAGCTGAGTGTCACATACCGTACATGAGATAAAGTCACAAGCAGCGTTGAATTCACATGTCCAGGTTCGTCTGTTCACACACAGAAAACACATTGTACCAAACAAAAGCCATCATCAGTGACACTAACCCTCAGTCGTGGTGTTTAAGTCAACAAGGAGCTTGATCCATTGCGTCCCCATAGAATGGTGCACACTTTCATTCAGCCCCTGTATCCCTGCTGTTCCCCTTTTGTTTGAGTCATCTACACCAGAGTTTATGCACACACAAACATGTAAGGCTGCTGTACTTCTATGCAAAGCAAATGTAATATAGGTCATCAAACAGAGTCGACGGGGAGAGTGTTGATGTTTTGGAGCAGTGAGGAAGCCTCCAGAGCAATGCTCTGGAGGAAGGAGCTGGGAAGAAAAAGGAATACAACGAATAAACAAAGGCTCCTTTGACAAACTGTTAAAACGTAGAGCGCATCTGTTTTGGGTGTTGTCACTGGTGGATAGAGGTAGGGGAATGCAAAAACAGTGTTTTCTCTCATTTCCATTTCACCTGTCTCGAGCTCTCTGGTGAATAGTTTATGCTTCCATCCACCTTTCCTGTACTTTCCGTCCCATTATCGCTCCAACATGAGATAGCACTCAAGACAATGTTGGAATTTTTGATAACATGGATTGTGAAAATGAAACACTGTTCTGAATTAATAAACAACACGGTCTGGAGCTTTTAGACTGGGACTTTCACATTTTTGCCTTGAGATGTATTATTAGTAATAATACTTTTTTCACTCTCTGCCTTTTGTCAGTCATCAACTGAGCAGTATTAGAAAATGCTCTCAGGCTCCTGCACATAGAGCATACCCTGCCACAGTGCTGTGATTTTACCAACTCCAGAACTTACAACATGAATGACATCTGAAAAGATGGGCTACACTCAAGGTATGTTACACCATTTTCTCAGCTATGTTTGACTGAAAGCCTCCCAGTGCTGTGCTGTATGTATCACAGCCAACTTAGATTGGGAGCTGAGTAGATCCACCTTTAATGCAGTGGGCAATGGTAGAGTACAAAAAAAAAAAAGTTTATGGTGGTTTTATAAAGTGCCTTTCTTTCAAAGATAGCATCACGCCTCTATGGTAAATACAGTAATTCAATCATCCTTTCATTTTCAACACATGTTTAGCAGATAAAGAAAAAGAGAGCCGCCTGTTTGAGTGATAAAGTTCACATTCCTGTGGCAACTGCTCAGTCATGGTCGGCGGTTTCTTACTTTGACAGAAATATAAAGAAACACAGTACTCTGATCTAAATAGTTCCCAAACATGAACCGAATGTTTCTTATGGTAAGTTCTTATTGACTCCTACTGATATCTGAATTCCAATTATCGCCCTCCGCAAAAATGCAAACGCAGATGATGTTTTATTCCTGTGATTGAGCATGTGTACTGAATATGTGTATTCATGTGTCTGTCTGTTGCCAAAGTATCTCATGAACCACTGGGTGAAGTTTAATGAAACTTATAGAGAAAGTAGTCATGGGATATACAAAGTACTGTATATCTAAAACTGATTAACCTTTGGATTCAACTTGATTTAAGATGGATGCTTCAGCCAAGTGGCTATAAATCAGTCAATTTTACAAATATTGTGCTAACATTTATTGTTATTGACTTTTGTCATTCACTTAACATTTGGAGTCAATCCAAATCAAGATGGTTGTTAGTGAAAACCAACTTTAGTAATTCCAAAAATGGCTATAACTCAGGGGGCCGAGATGTCGTAGGGGAAGAGCAGCTGACTGGGGACCCGAAGATCCTTGGTTTGTTCCCCGGTCATTGCACATCTCGTGGTGTCTCTGAGCAGAACACCTCATCCCCAAAATGCCCCCTGGGCGCTCCTAATAGCTGCTCACTGCACCACCTGGTGGTGGATGTGTTAAATGCAGAGACTAATTTCACCATTGTATGGAAACATACAGTCATGACATTGTGTGACATTATTATTATTATAACTCCATACACAGTGTAGTCTACGCGATATGCAGTTGTATGGAGTATACCCACTAGAAAAGCTTAAGAATTCCAGTATACCCACTAAAGTGCCCAATTATACATGACATATCATTAGGCACATGTCATTGACATGTTAAATGGCAGTTAAACACTTCCATAACAATCTATTTATATGCAGCACTTGTTTATTACATTCGATTATTTACCAAATTATTGTCTAATTCTGTTCTTACTTCTGAACATATTTTGCTTTGATGCCGTTTTCTAAAATCTATAACATGTTTTAATATGAAGCCAACTGTTGTACAAAATTTGTTGTACAACCATTAAAATATAAACATCAGAGAAACATGGCAATGTTCAATATGCTTAAAAATCAAAATAAATTGATGATTACATTGTGCTAACTGGTGTACAGTACATTGGTTTCCAAGCACAGTATACCTACTAAAATGTAGATTGCACCACTGGTTTGACAGATATTGAGCTAAAACATGATGCAGTATTAGCGAGAATCATTCCCAGCACACGTTCCGTGTATGTACTCTGACAAACAGTTACGATCAAACCTTGAATTTCAAGGCTTGATTTCTCACAATAAGATTGTCTTAGTCTAAAACTCTGGCAGGTGCTATGGATTTCATCAAGGAATGCTAGGCCATGTTTATTCAAGAGCGAAAGGTTCAAACACCATCAAAGATCTGTTCTTCCAGTCCTATGAGAATATTTACGCTTACCGTATCTAGCAGCTCAGCCTGAATCCTGTTAGCTGCTTGAGAGAAAGCCAAGGCACTTGGACGTAAAGGACAGAAATTTATGGCGCTTCGCTTGTCTTTTCACTCTCCACTGCCAGCCTCTTTTGAGAGCCACAGAAAGTCGCTAAGCTCAGATATTTCTGAACCTCACGATAAGGATCAGCTCGAGTCAGACAGACGTCAGGCCGAGAAGAGTCCAATTTTATGTAGGGGCTTTCAAAGAAGCACAACATCTGTAATTGAATATAGTGTACCCAGATAACATGATCAAAGCAAGGAGGCTGCGGAGTTAATGAAAATAAATACAGCTAAAAGTGCTTTTCGGTTAGCTGCCAGGAAGTTTTAAACATACCATCATGTTTCATCCCTAATGCTGAGACTCGTTTCTTCATAGGTATCATAATTAGGGGCTTCCTCCGTTTCCAAAATAAAAATATAAATAAATAGGTGACAGTAACAAGCCTGCAAACAGGACAGATCTCGATTAGTACAGTCCGCTCTGTTTTGGTGTGTATGCATGCACGTGCGTGTGGAACAGATCCATCCATTCCTGATGCAGCTCCCAGCAGTCGACAGCTCTGCCAACGTTGTCATTTTCTGGCAGCCAGATTACTCTTGGGGTGGCATTTTCACAGTTGTCAAGTGAGGATTTAATGGCCAATTATCCTCAGATAAATATATCTCTGCTGAGGAGAGGGAGACATCGCGGGAGTGGGAGACTATCGCTTCTAATTGAGGGCTAAAGAAAGAGGAAACGTGTCTGGTCAAAGCCTCCCGAGATGGGCCGACTTCCTGTTTCCCTGCGCTGCCACTTCATCATCACCGGAGGAGCCAGTTGGATCTCTTAAAATAAAAATCTGCTGTACCGAAATATCATGCGCTGCACTTAGGGCTTAAAGTACACTGTCGTCGTTAAACAGGGTGTTGCCATGCTCACTTTGACCAGAGCCATGCTGTCGATTGCTTTTTTCTTTTCGCTTTTTCTTCTTCTTCCTTTTTTTTTTTTCAAACTGGTATTCATGACAGGAAAAGAAATTTCTCGCTGAGGAGACTGTTTACGCCACTAGAATGAGTGAATTGTAGGAGTGATGGGAACGAAAACACATCAAATTTAGCACTCTGCTGCTGGGCGACTCAAGTGAAAAATAGAAGACGGAGGCTTTTCAATATTATCCTAGTGGGTGTTTTATTCATTTATATGGTAATGGGCATTAAAATGTGTTAAATTATAACTTAATTCACTCATGTTCTTAGTTATGGTGCAGCGTGACCAAAAATAGCTTATAAAACTGTGACTCTCTTAATCACCTTTTCTTAGTTAGATGTACAAGAATGTGTCAAAGTTATTATTTGTAATTATAAAGTAGCATAAACAGGCTGGTTTCTGCATTGCATAGACATGCACATCTCTATTGCTGGCAGGTTAGCCTTCTGTAGTTGTCAATGAATATTGCGGCTAACAGGGTAAACGACCTGCGCCTGCATCACCTCAGGTTAATGACAGAGACAGTCTCAATGACTGGACTGCTGCAGAAGATTTAATGCTTCCCTTTGGCACCAGGCCGTGCTGATAATGATGCTGGGTGGCATGGAGCGTGTCCCCTCTGACATCAGCAATCACTTAAACTCCTGCAATAGTGAGCAAGTTGATACATACACACTCACACAAGTAAGCTACATTAGAGCAGTTATTCTGTCTACACGATGCTCCACCTAATCTATTGTCATCCTCAATTTAATGTGTTTTTTTTTTTATCCCCAGGTAGGCAGTAATACACACAGCAGCATGACAAGTTAGTAAATCCCAGAAAAAAAAAAACTGTGATTTTGCTAACCTGAACTAGATTTGTTTTGAAAGACGTCTGGCTATTTTTAATATCACACTAATTGATGGTTTCATCAGCTGAATGTTTCAATAACAAGCCAACTACATAACATATTAGAGCTGACACATGGACAACAATAAGAAAAGTAATAATGAGCACCATCAGATATACTGTAGATGTACTGTCTCTTTTGCAAAAGATTTAAATAATTGTCTGTGTAACTATTTTAATGCCTCTTTGAGTTAGCATACCAACTTGCTAACCGGCTAATGATACAATACACGCAGCACCTTGTGCTACAACATGTCACAATCTGAGCTTGTCAAACCATGACCTGAGACACATTTTATGCACGTAGCTCATTATTTTCAGATTGTAACATGCAATTTAGTGTCTAATGAAAAACTTATAACTGGCAAAATTCCAGCTCTCTAAGTGCACATGAACTTTGAGTTGTAATAAGCCACTTTTTCTGTCGGTAATTGGACAAGATTTAGTTTAGGTGGAGACCAACAACCATCAGGAATAGTATTTGGATCTCTTGATGGCATACCCATAATGCAGTTAGAAAGCTTGGCTTATTTGTCAAAAAGAATGAGAGGATACTTCCATGAGAAGATAAGCCTTATGTCTATTGTCTAGCTAAGTCCTCTCATGGTGACATGTTTACTTCTTAAAAATGAAACACAAAATCCTCACTCTAATATGCAGTAGGTGTGATGGCTCTGCTCTTCCTGCCAACAGGTGTAAAGTAACCTCAGTGTAGCTGAGCAGAATTCACCGAAACATTTCCTCTCTCCGTCACTGCATTGCTCAAAAATTCCCGCATTTGCAATGTAAGTTGAGCCAATTGCCGGATTCACTCCGTTTCCTCCTCCTTCCTGCCTCCACTCTTTATTTTTGCATTATCTTCATTGACACTGTAATGATTGGTGTGATTATGCATGCAGACGGGGCTGTGAACGGGTGTGTTGACACGGTGTTGACAGGCTGGCGCGGTCGCATCTCTCCCACTGTCTCAGGTGGGAGCTCTGGTTATGCACAGTCTTCATTTAGATTCGATTACAGTGATGCACGCCTTATGGGTGTCACTTCCCTTCCGCTTCACAATTTAGGGAGATAGAATGGGCAGTAATTGTGCTACCTGGGTGCAGAAGCCCTGGTGGCAAATCAAGCAGGGGGGTGTGGGGGTGTGTGCAGTGGCACACTGTCTGGCTGCCTTTCCCCAGCTCATTTACTTGCCTCCAGTTGTCAATGTGGGAATATCACTGTGTGCAAATTAGCTGCCTGGGCCTTCAAGAAGTCACACAGCCTCTTCCCGCCCATTCTGCTCGAGTGATGCCCGTTATGTCCAATTACACACCTGGTAGCTCTGATTAGCTCGTATAACTAGCAGCTCCATCACGAGCGCCAACGTACGTGCACGCACAGGGTCCACATCTGCACACAGAAACCAGCCCACGCTCAAGTGATATACAAATATACTCACATCTACTTCATTACCCGCAATACTGTTTCTTGCAAATGTGGCACAGCGTCTCCACTGGGTTTTCATTTTCTTTAAGCTTCCTAGGGGGCTTTCTACTCTGCAGTAATAAGCTGAAAAAATATATCAGTTAATAAGGGAAGAACTATGTATACCACATAAAATTTACATCACTTTAATTCTGCATCGCCTCTTATTAAAGGCAAGAGAGGTGAGCACAGATATCACTCATACAAACACTACTATTATGTGAAACATGCCACAGTGACACATATTCCCAAAGTAAAGGAGCGTGTTGCTAAAAGTAAGATCACAGTCTCTTCTTTAGTCAATATAACTTTTTTTGTTCTCTTACCAGATCCAAGCGCATATTGCAAATGGCCTCAGCAGTGCAGTTATGCAGAAAAGAATAGACAAGCATGATGGTTTTTGTTGGTTAAAATTGAAATTTCAGACCTGCAACACTTACTTTTGTACAGTTGTTGTTATTTTAGTTAGTGGATATTTGTGGCATGTTTCTTGACATGGCCTGACCAAACAAAAGTGGCACATTGCTCAAGCTTGGGCCACATGTGAGCTGCATATTGTGGCAACAAGTTTATGGCTCTGACCATCCGCACTCCTAAACTGCAGGGGAAAACAAAAGGAGGCAAAAAGTTCAAAGTGGTGATTGTTTTGCGTGTAGTCACGGTGGCCTGCTATGGATTCTTTTATCGTATCTCTTGGCGATGCCACAGTGCCCCGAGGGGGTGATGTCATGGAAAGGTCAATGTCAAATATAAAAGAGGGAGCTGCGGCTGCCAAGGTCTTGTGGGAAGAGACAAATTTAACCAGAAGTGTTCTGTGATTGGAGGCATGAAAGCAGCATGTGGTAAATTTGCCTAAAAAGTGCCTCCACATCAAACCAGTGCGCTGCGAGCCAACTGCAGGCCCCAAGGTCTGAGGATGTAGATATTCAACCACATGCTTCCGTTTACGTCGCTGTCACTCTTTGTCTCTTCTCTCAGACTCTCTGGAACACAGTCAAAATGGACGAAAAGCTCTGTGAACAAAGGCAGAGCTGGTATCCTCAGTACAACGCTTACTGCTCAGAGCAGCTGTGGAAATGTCAAACAGGGCTGAGATGAGAGAAGTGTTGCGAGTGGGATGAAACTGCTGACACCTCATTTCCTTTCATTCCCAGTTCTGAAGCTACTTTTGTCGCAGAATGTTTTATATTCATGCGGGCCCTATCTCTCGTCACTCGTGCTTTCCGTCCGACATCAACCGTGGAAACACAACACATGCCATCACGCAAACGGCTCCTTGTGAGCCATTTGTTCTGCCTTGGAAGTGTGCTCTTTGTTTGAACCCACACCGTCTGGATCTCTCCAAATTTACTTTTTAGAGGGAGTTCAGAGGGAGGCACTGTTACTCAGGATGGCTGAAGGTTTTCTTCTGCGTGAGTGTGTTGTGATTTCCGTCTTCGCTATCGCTATTCTTTTCTTCCTGGAACGTAAATCTCATGTTTTAAAGATTCCTTTAATGGGAATCAAAGTCTAAATATTTCAATACTGCTATTTTATTATTCAGTAGACTCACAGGCATTTCCAGCCATCTGACTGTAAGAAATCCATGTGCCTCACGTCTTAGCGATGCAGGTACACGGCTTCAGCTGGCAATATTACAAGGATTAGCATGGCATATGAAATATTTAGTGGATTTCTTCTCACTACCCTCTAAAACCTAATAAATCAAATGACTGCCAAATGTCATTAAAGTGATGGTCTTTGACTGAGTAAGAGAGTCCCTTTTCATATTCAAATTTGGGGTGGAAGAAATGAAAGAGCAGAAAGGTTACTTGGTTTAACTGACAACCCCCAGTGCCCCTACACTGGTGGTTGAAGACTTGGAGAAGGGCAGATGGAAAGGAGTAGTGAGGCACAGTGACAGAGAAGGTATTGTCTGATGTGCCAGTTGGGCATTGGTCTCCTGTTGGCACAAGTCAGACCTACGGTTTTAATTATTCTACAAGTCGTTACCCCTTCTTCTTAGCATTTTTTTTGCCCACTATGTCACCTCACACTGGACCAGAGACAAGGGCTAGTGGGACAAACCAGCTGTCTCTGTCACCAACCGTCACCAGCATTGTCTGTCCTCCCTTGCAGACTGAACAGATGATGGACATTTGAATGGCAGCCCCCATTCCGCCCCCTTACCCCACATCTTCCACAAATCAGGCATACAGAGGAATCATCGATATTCATCCCTTTGCCCATCTCCAGCCTCCCATTTCTGTGCTTTGACTCATTCACATGTAAACTCAAAGATAAACATATGGTGCTAATTTGCAACAAACCAACAGTGACCCATTGTGACTTTCTAAGGATGTTCTTAGTGAGAGTTACGAGACACCCAGCACCTGCCTACGTTTGAAGCTTGGCCTTATTCATTACCAATGTGTGTTAGTAAAGAGAATCAACAAAGGCGCAGCGGGCCTGTAATTTGCATTCCTCCTACAAGGTGACATAATGATGTAAATTATCAAAGAAAACTGATTTTGTGTACGATGCTGAGGTTGTTGTAATGCCACTGGTGTTGGTCTCTTGAGACTGTATGAAAAGAAAATTATAATAGATACATGAGGCTCTGTTTGTTACTTTAACTCCAAAGGGAAATCAGCTTCCATATCAGTGGGAACTCAGTGAGTGGCAGCTGTCCTCATGTCAAAAACCTCAACAGGAACATCACTGATCTAAGAGGGACGCAGTGAGCCAAACAAACTTTGATTTCACTTCACTTACATCATTAGAGCCACTCATAAGGTCACTCGCATAAGGAGTCAGCTTGAGGAGCGTCATGAAAAACATTGTTGGAATAAAAGGAAACACCGTTGACAAAGTTAATATCCATTATACATCAAATTGATAATGTTCATTTTGAATAAGTCAAAGGTGTGAAATATTCATGTGGAGCTGTTCAAAAGTTTTTTTTTTTAAGTTCCTTTTCTCTCCTCCTTCTTCTCTTCATGTTGACTTGACTTTCTTCTCCATTAATTATCATGCCCAGGAGGTTTTTCAGGGAGAGGAGCAGCCATCAGGCTGAATCATCTTGACAAGGCGGCATGGCCCAATTACACCAGTGCTCCGCTGGGCTTTGATGTGGCGGAAAAGAAGAGAGATAGGGGCAAATTGTGCAGCCATATTATGGTAATGATCTGATTTAATCCTGCCACTAAACTTTATGTAGCTTGTTTAAAGAAGATGCTAACGCTAATTACAGAGGTGCGCAGAGGTGCAGGGTGGGATCGAGTGGGGAGGACTCAACTGAGGTGGGGGCTCGTGGCTGTGATTGCTGATGGTGGGAGCTTCAAGTCTACAAAGAGCAGCTCATAAATGTTGTAAATGAAAATGAGACAAAGTGGACTTATTTCTGTTTAATTATAGATCCAGCACAGGTGAAAAGGTCAGGGGTACAAGAGGGCATGTGTGCAAGCTCAGAACCTGTTGGGCAACCGTTGTTAATTAACTCATCTGACGATGGGGGATAGTAGGGGTTTAGGAAAATGGAAACGAGACAGAGACATGAGAAGAGGGAGACATGGGGGGGGGGGTGTTACAAGGCACGCACGATAATATCAGCCTGTAATTAACTTGTCACTTCAATTACAGCCCCTTAGATTGGAATTGTCTTGGGTTATGGCGCCAGGCCCTGTCTGTATGG
Organism: Hypsolebias longignatus; assembly: GCA_031762435.1. Classification (NCBI taxonomy): domain Eukaryota; kingdom Metazoa; phylum Chordata; class Actinopteri; order Cyprinodontiformes; family Rivulidae; genus Hypsolebias; species Hypsolebias longignatus. The sequence continues at coordinate 21,869,558 of JARVGV010000645.1, read as the reverse complement.
TTAATTAGTCTGACGAGTAGCCACCACGCTCCTCTCCGCTCTCCACGCCGTCACGCCTGCAGCTACTTGCTTTATTGTTCCTGGTGATTGACTAGTACAGAGCGCAGAGTGTATCAAACTCTGAGGAAAGAGCACAGCTGATCGGCAGTCAGAGGTACACCGGTTCCTTACTGTCCTCTATTATATTTTAATGGCTGCCATGACTTTAAACTCTTTGCCCCCTTTTCCTTATCATTTATTGATGTCTTTTGACTCAGAATGTGCTCGAAAAAAATCTCAAGTTGATATTATCTTCAAACAGGACCAGGCAGATGAATGGCAACTCTCCTGGTGGCTGGATAAATCTGAAAGCAAGTTCAGTTAAAATAAAAGAGAGACAGGCTTGTCAATCTTGATGTGAACCCACCTGTGGACAGCTTATAAATCTTAGATCGGTTCTAAATTTTGTAAAAAAAAGAAAATAAGAATGTGGGGAAATTGAAAAAAAGCCAAAGTAGCACAATTGCACCGGTACTCCAATGCTCTCATTGTCTGTTTCTTGTCTTGTAGATGATAACTCATAGGTGCCAGTAGAGATTTGGAAGTGAGCCTACATATCATTTTGACAAACTGCAGACTAAAGAGCAGACGCAAAGCTTTCTTGTTAGAATAGGCTCTTTGATAGTGCCTCTTGTATTCCTTAAGAAAACCATGTACAAATCAATAAGCAGAAGAAAAAGCAAAACTAATTATCTGTTTGCATTATGCTCAGAAGGTGATCAAAGATATTTAGCATTCTTAGAGAGTATTCACACTTTTTTTTTATTGCCAACAAAGAGCTATAAATATAGAATAAAGAGCTAGTTGCAGAGACCGGTTTGGTTTGTCCTCTGTGTTACCTCATTCTCTGCTAACATGAGGACATCTCCTGGGATGTTCAGGGCCTCTTTGTAAAGATTCATCATTTACACAGACAGTTGTGTGCCTACGATCACAGCCCGTGGTGTAACTATTTGAAATCCTACTGTTATATAGAACTTGTACTTGTGAAGAACTTCTGAAGATGTGTCAGGCGTTCTGACACAGGTATCATTTGCATTGGGCCGAGGTGGATTGGTGTGTCGTCTCAGAGTCTCAGAGGAAACTTTGACGGATCTTGTTCTACTAGTTACTAAATGTATTCATTGATTCCCGGAAACAAATCTAAATGTTCAAAGAGGGAGCTGCTGAAATATTTAAATTCAGCTGCTGAGCCTTACACATCAGGGCAGCAGTTCTACCACAGGAATATTTATTACTGCAACAATACTAATAGAGTAGTCTCTCACCTATCCTGGGGTTACGTTCCAGATGCCCCCACGATAGGTGAAAATCTGAAAAGTAGGGACGTTGTATTTATTTTCATGTTCATATATGTTTTAAGGCTTTATAAACCCTTTCGAAACTCTTGCAATGATCTTAATGCTCTAAATTGAGAGCAGACAGACTGATGCTATGGTTACTGAGCCAATCAGCGCCTGAGGGCGGACTGGCCATCCGGAGCACCGGGACACTTCCCAGTTCGGGAAATGGCTCAGTTCAGGTTGCGTTTGATTATTTTAAATAAACAGTCCATACCACTCACTCTGGTATCCGCCTCCCTGAAGCTCCTACAGCAGTGATGGGCAAAGACAACCCCCACCCCCTGCCCCTCCTTTTTCTTTCTGAGGCTGCCTGTCACAGGTTGTGTGCCCACCTGTTGTGTTTCTTTGCTCTGCTGTGACATACATCCTCAGAAAGAGAAAGAAGGGTCCCCTTGGCGATCACTGAGCGGGCCAGGCCACCGGGAAACAATGTGAACAATTTTACATTGAAAACCAGCAAAAAAGAGTGAGTATGCAAAAGTCGAACCGCAAAGTATCAAGGGACTATGGTACGCTGTTTAACTGTTTTAGCCGGTATGTGCCAGCTTCTCATATTTTTTATTCTAAGTAACATAAAAGTCAGGTTAGGACTCCATTTGCTAAGAAGCCCATCCCCATCAGATAATTTAAGCATCGTCCTCAAGACTCATTGAGACTAACCTGTATAAATAAAGGTTGAATGAATCTCAGTGGAGAACTTTGTTTGGACTTACAAGGCAGAGGTCCCATTCTGACTGGCTGCCTGCAGGTAAGCTACTGGTTGCACAACCCCTACATAAAACCCCACTTCAAAAAAAATCCAAACTATCCCTTTAAGTTGCATGATTAAAATCACTGTTAAAGGGAAAAAAGTAACTTTTAAATTCAAACAGTATTTTACAAAGTACCATGCTTCAGTAGTTTGAATTCTCAACAAGGGATTTAGAGATTGACGAACTGAATGTCCCAGCAGTTACTGGTAATAAGAAATAGCAGTTACACCCTTGCACAAACACATTGTTTTTCTGTGAGCATCAGCCATCAGAATATGTCATAGGGTTGAGGTTTTGTTATCCCGCTATGAGGGGCATGGCTGGTGGTTGCATAAAGCTATGATGAGGCTTTTCGTTTCACCTTGTTCCTCTAGTGTGTATCTGTCAGCTTGTGGCCTTCAGAACTCAAGCCCAGAAGGCCTTCTGGGACACATTCAGTCTGTCATTATTGGACAGTATACATGTTGTGGTTTGCATGACCAAAATCGCACCAAAAATGTGTTGCTTCTTCCTGTTTTAGACCGACAGAAACCACATTTGTGTGCATTCTTTTCTGAAAGTGAAATGAGTCACTGACATATCAATCAAATCTGGCAACGGAAAGTAAAAACAGAAGGAAAAAAAAAAAAAAAACTATGATTTTTTTTTCTCCCCCTCTATCAGAAGCAAGAAAATATTTAATGTGTCTTTCTTTTGTCTGCCTTGGTGTGCTCTCCTTTTCAGGAACTGATTGTTCTTTTCTTTCAAATGTTCTTTCCCCTCCCTCAAAAGAAAGCACAACCCATTAGTGTAAGAGTGATAATTATCAGAGCGGTCTGGTTCTAATATTGTGACAGTCATACAGTCATCCATATGAAATAAACCTCACCAGAATTACACCAGCAGTAGGGAATGCACACCTCATGAATAAGTTGGCATGTGAAACCAATAGAGCTGAATTCAAATGAGCTCTGTTATCAACCTCCTCCATGGTGACTTGCCAATGGCTGGACTGCTAGCATGGCCGTCATCCAATAACACAAACGCTTTGATCATTATTTTACATTACGTTAGCAGGGTTATGGGCCTAGCCGGGTTTGTACTATTCTTTTTCATTTTGCTACTTGTTTACATGTTACGGATGAGTTGTTTTCCTTTTTGTGGCTGTCATAATAATAATTGTCAACTAGATTACGACATTTGGGAAATGCCTCCAAAATGTGTTGACCACATAGTTTTGGAAGATTAAAACTCTGAAAAGGGGTTTGGTTGATTGGCAAAATTAATCCAATGTGTTACGAAAGGCTAAGTAAATTAACGACAAGTAAAATGAACAGATTTAACTTTGTAGTCTTTTCACATGGGTGGATCAGAAAAAAAAGTTTCTGTATTTTAGTGTGGCCATAAAATTGTCCCTTCTGTTCCAGACATGCTGAAAGATGTAGACTAGATCAGTCCTTTGTGTTTTATTTTTCTTATAACACAGTGTGGATATGTGCCAGATGTGCATACACAAAGACAAAGTCATAGGCAATATGATAAATTGGCCAGCATTATCCGCTCTTTATCATTTCAAATAAAACTTTTAAAGTTTTACATGTTGTTTTATATAGACATGCGGTGACCAGTTTTCTTGTAAAAAGAACAAAGTTTCTTCATATATATTTTTTATATACTGTATTATGGAAAACTTCAAGCACAGCTATTCACATAGTCATATTAAGTTTTCCTTTATAACTTTTTTCTGATTCTTTCATGATGTTTATGCATTTTTACTAAACTGTGTCAGAGTCAAAGTGCACAGTAGCAAAATTATTATTTTTTGGTATGATAACAGAAACGAGTAAAAAAACAAACAAAAAAAAAAAAAAACACAAAAGAAGCACAGGGAAGCTGAGAGTTGCTGAGAAGTGAGGAAGTTGCATGGGGGACCCAAAACTCAGCATTTATGTGGCACTGGCAGCACTGACCCCCACAATAACTACATCCCCAGCTCAGATATGAGCTCATATGATGGAGATTAATAATACTGCATCGCTGAATTCCCGATAAAGCTGCTCTCATATAATTTTTTTTGAATTTGTTTTCAGAAAGCAAAAAATAAAAAAATAAAAAAATAAGGCCTTCCGCTATGATAAAGTGGCCTATGAAGACTAAATTTAAACTGCGGTCATTTTCAAAGCAATGTGTTACTGTTTGATATAAAAAAAAAAATAAAAAAAAACATCTTGATATTATTTAAGCTCAACATCATTGACAAAACCTCCACCCATTCAGAATAAAGACAAAGCCTGTGCTGTCATTTTGACTATACACATGTGATAGTCAGGAGAAAAAAATCTAAACTTAACTGATGCGGTCACCATGTTTTCTTTAACAGGCTGCTTGGTCTAGATGTGCTCCACTACGGTGGTCCCTGAAAGCTTCGCCTTATTAAAAGTCCCCAAAAAAGAGACATAACAGACTCAAATCACTTCTTCATCACATCTATTACCATTTGAGCTAGAAACAATTAAAGGTATTTTATTTTCTACGTTTTTCTGTTCTTCTGTGTTTCTCTTCATTGTGTTCAGCTCCTGTCACACCTGTCTTCACGTCTAATCACCCCCAGGTGTTGTCATCATGTCTTGTCAGTGTCTGTCTTTCCATTCCTCCTGTGTCCAGACATTATCCTTCCAAGGCCTCATGTTCTGTGTCTGCTCCATTTGTCGTCTCCGCAAACACTTCAGCACTCTGTTTGCGTTATTGTAAAAATACAGTTATTATTATTTTTACGCCCGAGTGCTCCTGCCTCATACCTGCACGTGAGTTCAACCCTTAAACAACAGAACATGTCAGGTGGTGCAGCTAGAGGTGTTGCCTCTCAGTGAGAAAGTCATTGGTTCAAATCCCGGTCCGGGGACCTTTCTGGGTGGAGTTTGCATGTTCTCTCCGTGCATGTGTGGGTTTTCTCCCAGTCCGCGTTCCTCCCACAGACCTAAAGCATGCATGTTTGGCTGATTGGTAAATTATCCCTAGGTGTGAGTGAGAGAGTGAATGGTTGTTTGTCTCTGTGTCCGTGTGATGGACTGGAGACTTGTCCAGGGTGCCCCCCACCTCTCACACAGTGACTGCTGGATAAAGGCACCAGTGACTCCTGTGACCAGAAAAACAAGAAGCGGGTAAAGATAATGGATAGACAAATTATATTTTCATTAGGTTTATGTTTTCAAAATGTCAAAATATCTCCATTAAATTTTGATTGTGTGCTGAAAATATTTTGGAGAAGACACTTTTATTTATTTATTGTATTTTTTCGGTTTCTCCCTTCGTCAGGGGCCACCACAGCGAACTAGTCGCACAAAGACTTGGCGATTGTTTTTATGCCGGATGCCCTTCCTGACACAACCACAGACCACCGAGCTACCACAGCCCTCTGTGTGGAGCAGATGGTGTGGGTTAAGAGCCTTGCTCAAGGGCCCAGAGTGAAGCAGATGAGGGTGGAGACAGGTGTGACTACTTCACTTGTCCCACCCACATTCTTGATGTTGTTGGTACCGGGGCTTGAACCGGCGATCTTCCAATCACAAGCTCACCTTCCTAACCTCTGCGCCACCACTCCCACCATGGAGAAGACACTGAATAATGTAAAAAAATAAAAATAAAAAATGAAATTGTAGAAGCTTTTGTGAAACTTATCGTAATTTAAAATGTATTCTTTAAGCTTAAGGCACAGGAGTACTTTGTTGTCCAAGGGTGTGATTTCACCCCAGTAGATTCACATTACAACCTAATTGGTTGCACTTTGATGCTTACTGTTCATGCCCATTTTTCTTAGCCTTTTGTCATTTAGGGTTAGGCTGATGTTTAAGAACACACATTAGGAGGTCAGTGATTTGACAACTCGACTGTTCTCCAAGTCCAGATTTCTGCCTGATCTGATGGTGAATAAAGTAGACAGCAGATGAAACAGCTCTTTTTTACTCAGTGAATAAAACAAGAGGCTGCATCTACAACATGAGACAGATGGAGATTGTTATGAACTGTGACTCTTTGGAGTCCCAGAAAAAATACAAAACTGGATATGAACATCATGTTGCTCCTTTTTGACTAAAACATCCTGATACAGAAGGAAATTCTATTTTAATCAAAAAAAAAATCAGCTCTTCTCCTTGAGTCTGGGTTCATATTGAAAAGTTATCCTAAACAGAAGAAGAGACAATCCTAAAGTTCTCCCAGTTCACAAACTCTGTGGAGCAGCTTTATGAGATGATGCCACAAATACCAAATCTGTCTGTTATTGGAAGTGACATTGTCATTATGAACTGACACAGCATCCCTGCTCTAGTGGGGTATAAAATGTCCTACTAAACCAGCAACATAAACACGCCGATAAATTACATTTATATGCCATCAAGCGGCGACATTTGCTGACACCAAAAATTGTTTCTCCAGATCTACCGAAGCGATGGTTCTCATTATCCATCTAAGGAGTGAGCCTCACCGTGTTGCTAATGAAAAATACACAGACAGTGACCTTTGTAAAGTCTCCCTGCAAATGACAGAGATAAGAAACTCCAGTGGAAACCAGGACCAGAGGAAGGGGACCTTGTCACTGAGGACAAAATGAAAGAACTCAATGACTCACCAGTCAGAATTCTCAAGTTGTTGTGTTGAATATGCTCGGATGGGGTCAGAAAGGCCACTGGGGTCACTAAGTTGTGCTTCTATTCCTGACTTCACAGCCGTGGGGACAGAAAACCTCAGCCCTGAGCCTCGTCCAGACACTGGAGGAGTTGGAACGAGTCAAAAGACAACCTCCACAACGAGCGAGGAGGAATTTCTATAACGTCTAATGTCTTAGTTAGGCAATAAGAAATAATAGAGCCCCAAGACTAAAAATCAAGCCACCAAATTATGACAAAATGGCAGCAAGAGGTCACTTGACACCAACAAAAGCATGCAACTCATTAAACATGAGGGTGCTGAACTAATTTTGGACCATGTTTATGGGAGAATATCAAATAGAAAGTTTTAATAAACATAGGTGTGTCCACCAGATGGCCTATAAAAATATTATTTTCTGTCCTTTTATGTCTTCAGATATGCAAGCTAGTATTCTTGTGGCTTTACTGTACAACTGTAATGGCACTTTGAAAAACAATTAGAGGATTTACTGCCAAGTGTCAAATTAAACTGCCTGTGACCTCCGGGTTCACTCAGTCATTTTCATAAATCCTTGCTTGGGCTGATTTATTGAAAGGCCTTAAAGACGGGTTTCCAGACGAACTGTGAATTTGCTGAGTTGATGATGGCACCATGTTTTTTATGTCCTGGCCTATTAGGCTCCTTTGGAGCTTAGCTGCTTGCTGCTGGTGAAAAGGGTCAACACAAAGACAGTTGCTAAATGAGAAGCAATCAGCCCTGGGCCAGTAATGTGAGGGTAATCATCCTGTTTGATGGGATCAGGTTTTCAAAAGATAGACACAGTAATGCCCGCAGAAAGTGTAGTGAAAATGTTTTGTTTGTCCACCTGAATATTAAGTATATGATGAGTTGTCAATGTTGTGCAACACTCTAAACTTACTTAAAAACACATTTGTGATCAACAAAGTTAAGCCTGAACGTTTTTAATGATGTTGCTGAAGCACTGGATGCTTAAGATTATTGTGCTGCACTTTTCTTAGATCTGTCTAAAACTTTTGACACTGTGGATCATGACATCTTATGTCATAAGCTCTCAGAAATTGGTTTCTCAGATCACACCATTGGTTGGTTCTCTAAATATCTTTCAGATCAACATAATGGTATTTCCTTCAAATATTTAACAGCCAACAATGGTGTACCACAACTCTGTCTTAGGACCCACCCTCTTCATAAGCTACATAAGTACACATAGCATCCCTGATGTATCCTTACAGTTTTATGCTGATGATACCGTTGTTTATTGTCGAGCTAAAACAGTTGTTAAGGTTTTCCAGCTTTTGCATTCTGGTTTCAACATTACCCAGTCTGATTTGTTCCATTTCAAACTTGTCCTAAACGCAGACAAAACCAAAGGGATGGGTTTTTTTTTTTCAATCAGGAAGTCAGTCATCAGTTCTTCCTTTGATTTTATCTTCGAATGGTGTCCCTATTGAGTTTGTCGATTCCTATTTGAGTTTCTTGGTTGACTCACATCTCTCTTTTAAACTCAGTGTGGAAAACCTAGTAAGGAAACAGAAGATTCAAAAAACAAACAAACAAAAAGAAACGTTCAATACAAAAACAACTGGACTTTATTTGTAACAGAAGACATTTCGCTCTTCATCTAAGGAGCTTTCTCAGTTCAATGAGCACATAGTGTGGGGTTCAAGTTATAAAGGCTGAGTGAGATAAAATGCACACACACACACACACACACACACACACACACACACACACACACACACACACACACACACACACACA
>JARVGV010000645.1:21821774-21829274 GCA_031762435.1 Hypsolebias longignatus | reverse complement strand
TCGGTTCAGACAGCGGGCTCCCCCTACACACTTGCACACACGTCCACATCTGTGTAGCAGCTGAGCAGGGAGCAGTCCCACTGTTGGGCTTTCACAAATCAAAGAGCCTGGGGTACTTTGGCACTGCTGGGGTAGTTGTCTTTTTTGTACAAAAGACAAACAAGCAAAGAGCTTGGGATGTGGTCCAAAGCTGACTTTGACACAGTGTTGAAATGAGAATTTGGCTCTGTGACACGCAACGTGATCTACATGTGTTAAAAAGCTGTGGCAAAGTTTATTTATTTATTTATGTTTATATTCACCATTTTTATTTCCCTGACCTCTGTCTGTACTACTAAATTCTTTAACAAATTGCCACCAAAAGAAAGGAAAAACTCCAGAGTTGGTCAGTAACTTGGAACTTGATGAAAATGTGACCCCTACTTGGTAGAAATGGATCGGTCCGTCTGTAATACGTGCTAAACAGATTTTCAGAAGTCAAGATGTTATCCTCTGACATCCCCTAAACATCGGTAACAACACAAATATGGCATAGTGAGAGATGATCATTGACAGGCTCAGTAAATTATCCAACAACTGTCAGAAACTCCCTGTGAGACTCATCTTGAGGAACAGATCATCATTACTTATCTTATTAAGCAGTGAAATCAATTACTGATGGGAGCAATAATGAGAATGAGGATACAAACGAGGATGACAAAGATTAAGTCGGTCCCAAGCATCTTTAAATGATCTTGGAAGACTATACATATTGCACAGAAACAAGTCGCAGACATCTTATCTGTGTGCCGCAACACAAACACAAAGCACTTTCTTCAGCAAATGGAAATAAACCCCATTTTTTGGGGATCAAAGTCGTTAATGGGTTCTGAATAACCAGAAGCTGCTTTCAGTTTGGGGGCCAAACTAAACAGACATGCAAACACATGTGGCACCGCGTCCAAAAGATTTTCCAAACTGCACCAAGAATTATAACAACATTTCATCTAATCTGGTTGTGTGCATGCCCCCTCCTCCCTCACAACCCTGTAGTCCAACCATTGAACACCTCAGTCAGGACAGTGATGGCTAACAGCCTTGAAAAATGACTGGCCCGAGCAGAACCAGAGCACTGTGTGGGTTTAAGCATTTATAACGTGGAATTCTAACGGTTCATTTATTGTACTTTGATGATGGCTGATTATGCAAATGAATACATATTGCCTGCTGCCTTTCATGACAGAGTTTTAAACTAAAATTATCTTGTGTTGGAAATAATAGTTGTAGCTGTTTTGTCCAAACTTTGAAAAATGATGTTGCAAGCAACCTCATGAGGCATTGCAGGATCTTGCAAGATGTGTTAAGAGCACCTTTCTTCTTGTTCTTCTTGTTATTTTTCTCTTCTTGTTCTTTTCGTCTTGTTGTTCTTCTTCTTCTTCCTTTTGCCTTTTGCCTCTTCAGAGGTCACTGCCAGAGTCATCCTCTTCCATCTCACTCCAAAAGTGCATCACTTCTAATTGTACATTAAATGAAATATTCCTGAGAATAAAATAATAAATTCTGAAATTTGTGTAATACTTTATGATATATTTTACTAATTCTACAGACCAACAAGCCCACACAGATACAAGCAAAGACACTATGGTCTTTAGGTGTTAATAAATGTGTATTTTGCTGTTGCATGTCACTGTGATGGGTTGGTTCTTCTTTTAAAAACTGATAAAATAAACAGGTTCTTTTTGGACATGCAGTAAAAATGGAGGTATAAAGGACAGAACTCGTCTACTTAACTCAACTTTTGAGCGTATGTTGTGGAAACAAATTCAGAAAAATAGTGTGTGTGATTTACTCTAAACCACCCTGTCATTCATGATGTACAGTAATTAAAGCTGAAGGTTGCCTTAAAGAGAAAAAAACAAGTTATGTAAACAGGAAGTTGGGCGTGTGCGAAACTTTTCAGCCAGTGTTAAATGTACCTGTCATCATCAGCACGCTCCGCAATGTCAACTCATTCAGAAACGAGGAGAAACGTGCATGTGTAAATAAACACTCTTCAGTGTTCATGTCAGCGGTCAGACGAGTGGGTGTGGGTACATTACGGGCTGTCAAATGCACGTGATCACATGCCAAACCTAAATCAGCCTCACATTTATCAGTGTCTCATTCATTGGTAACAAATGGGCAGAATATTTCAGTGAATAAGCAAGCAGCCATTAAAAATAAGGTATTTGAAAGAATATCATTCATTGAAGGGTTGAATACCTCCTGACTCCTTTCATGACAGAGTCTCAATTGAAAATGGCCGCCACAGGCATGCCCTGTGAGATGTGTTCATTCTCAGATTATGTGTGGAGCATGACTCTTAGCTACTACCACACAAACGATCTATTATTTGTGATTCTGACTAAGTTACAGTCATTTTTATGCGAGAAAAGTTAGATTAGCTATGGCAGCCATATTGAATTGGATTGGCTCCTGATGTAAAGGTACTTCCAGTGATTACTTTCTAAAAGTTTGATCACATCCGTCCTGTGGCATATGAGATAATTAACCCAAAGACACCTGTAACAAATAATTCCAAAATTATGAGCAAATATGTTACACAGTGGATCACTCTTGGTGTATACTGTATGTTGAAGTTGACTTGCAGCTTCCACCACATGAAATTTTAGCTCAAAATCTGTAAAATTAACTTAGTTATGGACATTGTTGTTTTGAGTCCTTTACAATAACTGTGGCAGCAATCTAACATTGTGGTGGATTCAACATTTTATCAGTTAAAAATGTAAATATAATAATTTATGGAAGTTTCATTCAGATCAACGTAGAGAGATATTTGAAATATGTTATATTTTGCTAACAGACATACAAAACAAATGTTTTATGCTGGTATAAAGATTTTGGGGAATGTGTAGTGCTCAGAGTATGTTTTGAGAATTGATTTAAGCTACAACGTAGTGAATTTTAGCTCAGTATCTGGAAAACTGACTGACTTATTGACAGTTTGTTAGCTGTGGTAGTCATCTTGAATTGGGGTGACTCCCAACTTTAATCAGTTGAAGATTTAAACCCATTAATTGTTTTTTGAAAGTTTAATTAAATCCATTCAGTGGTGTCTAAGAGATTTTGCTAACAAACAGACGGTGTTGACTCCAATGTTTCCCTCTCAAATAGTTAGCACTCAGAGTTTTGGTATGTGTTGGGATTGAATCTCATCTACTACATGCCAAATTTTAGCTCAGTATCTGTTACACCGGCTGAGTCACAGTCATTTTAGTGTTTGCCAAGGTTGCTTAGCTGTGGGGGCCATATTGAGAAGGATTAACTCCACAGGGCAATACGTTATCGGAAAAGGGTGGATTGCTCTCTTCAGGTCGAGGGTGAGGTTCTCGCTCAAGTGGAGGAGTTCAAGTATCTTGGGGTTTGTTAATGAGTGAGGGAAGAATGGATCGTGAGATTTACAGATGGATTGGTGCAGCGTTTGCAGTATTGTGGACTCTGTGCCGGTCCGTTGTGGTGAAGAGGGAGCTGAGCTGTAAGGCAAAGCTCTCTGATTACCCGTCGTTTCTACCTGTACCTATGGTCATGGACTCTGGGTAGTGACAGAAAGAAGGAGATTGTGGATATAGGCGTTCAAAATGAGTTTTCTCTGCAGGGCAGCTGAACTCTCCCATAGAGACAGAGTGAGAAGTTATCAGGAGAGACTCAGAGTAGAATCACTGCTCCTCCACATCGAGAAGCCAATTGAGGTGGTTCAGATATCTGGTAAGGATGCTTCCTGGGCGTTTCCCTATGGAAGTGATTCAGACATGTTTGAGTGGGAGGAGACATCGAGGAAGATCCAGGACACGCTAGAGAGACTACATGTCCCTCTGTTGGCCTGGAAACGCCTTGGAGTCCTCCCAGAAGAGCTGGAAGACGTGGCTGTGGAGAGAGATGTCTGGACCTCCCTGCTCAAGCTGCTGCCCCAGACCTGACTTCAGAACAAGCAGAAGATGATGGATGGATGGTTGGATGGATGATTTCCTGTGATGAGACTAAAACAAGACAAAGTTGTGTCCTGTCCAGACAGAGAGCTTTTGTCTCCGAGAAGTTTATTCTCAGAGGCGTCTCTGGGCTCTTACATTAAGAGCGCTATAATTAGCCTCTGTCGTCCCATAGGGGACGTGTGGTTTCTTGTTTTCTTCAGAGTGGTAACTATAAAATAAAGAATGCTCAAGTTTCTGCTGAATAAACTTCTAGGTTTTCACATATAAATCAGAAGTGGGCACCAGCAGAAAGGGTTTCAGCGACACGCACGAGAATAAAGAATGAACAAAAATGTGATTCAAAACGATTCATTAGTCACCGTTTCCCCTGACTGGTGGGCAGAAGATTTCTTTCTGTGTTTTACACCCCAATTTATTTTGTTTTCTGTATTGTGCACATTTGTTGGAAGTTATTTTTATCATTCTAAGACAAAAAGCTTCAAATGAATAGAAGACAAAGTCATGATTGTGCAGCTAGCATCTGAAATATGTGTGCTTTTTTTAAGGCAGTCCACAAATCACATTCCTTGTCAAAGTTTTATTGTGTGGTTTTGAGGCATGTCCGGAAACAAATAGTTGGTATAAAAACTAAATGCCCCGCAGTAAAACGCCAGCTTCTGTGTCGGGCTGAGGATGGCTGCAGCTATGATTAGACGGATTGAACAGTTTCATTAAAAACTAAAAGTCGTCCTAGTTCCTCCAATCTGAAGCCGATAATTCGTCAGTGATGGAAACAGACTCCCAGCAGAAAATGGACAGCAGGTTGGAGGTGATGGTGCTTTTTGTTTTGCTGACAGCGGCCTCATCGCTTGCTCAGAGCAACGACGACATCAGAGAAGCCACGGTAAGAACAGAACAGGAAGTGAAGCTGCTACAATACAACCTGGACCATGAAAAGAATGTTATCACACTTTATTCACTGAAAAAGACAGGAAACAAAGTTTAGATTTTAAATAAAATACTGTAATGTGTTATTATATTGCATTGTTTTTGTCTCATGGAAATATTTGTTACATTTAATTAAATATACTGAATTATCATGTTTTTTTTTTTTTTACCATGTCACCAAAAGCAGCATTAAACACCATAATGTGTTTTACAGTCATACTGGTTTATTTCTGCCAGATTCTGGTGACTGCAGCTGCCCAGAATACTCTATAACTTTAAAGCCATAAACAATTCATCATAATATGTTATACAGCTACATTTTACATCATAATGATCATTTTTATTGGGAAGATTATTGGATTTTATTGTTTCAGGTTGACTTACACTAACTTTAACTGTACAGTAATTGTCAATAAAATTATTTTTTAACAAGTTCATTTTATTTGGGAGGAGTTTGGAGAGGCCATGGAGAATGACTTCCGTACGGCTTCGAGGTGATTCTGGTCCACCATTCGGCATCTCAGGGGAGGAAAGCGGTACGCCACCAACACTATTTATAATGGGGGTGGTGCTGCTGACCTCAACTCGGGATGTTGTGGGTCGGTGGGCAGAATACTTCGAAGACCTCCTCAATCCCACTGGCACGTCTTCCATTGAGGAAGCGGAACCTGGGGACTTTGGGTCAGGCTCTTCAATCTCTGATAATGAGGTCACAGAAGTGGTTAAAAAGCTCCTCGGTGGCAGGACCCCAGGGGTGGATGAGATTCGCCCGGAGTTCCTCAAGGCTCTGGATGTTGTGGGGTTGTGTTGGCTTACATGACTCTGCAATGTTACATGGACATCAGGGGCAGTTCCCCTGGATTGGCAGACTGGAGTGGTGGTCCCCCTATTCAAAAAGGGGGACCGTAGAGTGTGTTCCAACTGCAGGGGGATCACACTCTTAAGCCTCCCTGGTAAGGTCTATTCGGGGGTTCTGGCGAGGAGAGTCCGTCGGATAGTCCAGCCTCAGATTCATGAGGAGCAGTGTGGTTTTTGTCCTGGTCGTGGAACACTGGACCAGCTCTACAACCTCAGCAGGGTCCTGGAGGGTGTGTGGGAGTTTGCCCAACCAGTCTACACGTGCTTTCTGGACTTGGAGAAGGCATTCGATGACGCCAACAGGACCACATCATCTGCAAAGAGCAGAGATGGAATCCTGAGGCCACCGAACCAGAATCCCTCCACCTCCTGGCCTCACTGAGAAATTCTGTCCATAAAAGTTATGAACAGAATCTGTGACAACGGGAAGCCCTGGTGGAGTCCAACTCCCACCCTGAAGGGGTCTGTCTTACTGCCGTCAATGTGAACCAAACTCTCAGACTGCTTGAACAGCCCATTTCACTGGGCTCCCAATCCCATACTCAACGAGTATGTATGTTGTATGTTTGTATTTATTTTTAATTATGGCAAATAATTTTGTTCCAGCTTGTTTCATTCAGGAGGCCTTCAACAGATCAGAAATGTTTTTGAAAGATTTTTGCCTCGGATTGTTAGTTAGAAAATAGAGTAAGATCTGTGTGACCTCCTGACATCCACAAGCCACTCAGGATTAATGTTTAAAAGATAAATTTTCCTTCTTGCTCTTGGTCAAGGAGGGTGCTTTGTCCTCCTGCTCCTTCTCCCGTTTCTGCTCTTTATGCTGTGAACCTTTTGAAGCCTCTCTTTGCATATCTTCCAAATTGTAAATTATGGATCTGGTCAGCTGGTCTCTCAATGCAAATGATCAAATTTTCTCTACGAGAAGAGAGGGTGAAGGAGAGCCCTCCTGCCCTGACGGGACACTCACAGCCGGATACAGGATGGATTCCTGTGGGCAGTGGAAGATTGTGTGTCTGTCCATATTGTAGGTCAAGGATGTTGAAGATGCATTCATAATTGGATTTATGATAACAAGATTTCAACTTTTTGGAGTTGGCACCTGGCATATTGACAAATTTGAAAAACGTCAGCAGCTGTTGTGAGGGAATGTGCCGTGCTGTGAACACTCAGACTCAAATGCTGTGTGAGCTGAGCAGTGAACTGGAGCGGTTCTTGCTGAAATTCGCAGGTTACTTGTGGCTCCTGGATCTCTCTGACGGGAAGGAATTGATCTTGGAAAAATTACAGGCTTGGCTCGGTGAACTGACCACAAATTTGGCTGTTTGGAGTCACCATTGAGATGTACCAATGTGACTGTAAAGGCAGACAGAAATTAAACAGTTGGCCTGACCCAAAACAACTGTTGTTTTCTGAATCGGGCTCCCCCAAGTCAGCCTAGGAAAGATGTCTATCTCAAATTGTCCTGGACGTTGTGTGAACAAGATGCTCTGTTCCCACTACCCGTTTCCTTCCCCAAGGACATCTGTGGACCTGTGCCAGAGCTCTACTGAGGCTGATTGATAAACATTGCACTATCACTTTCATGGACTATTGCTGGGGGTGGGGGGACTATCTGGAACAGTGTTCAACTCACTGTCTTCACTGGCTTCCATTATTTTGCACCCCTGGTGTGGTAACCTGGGTTAGATATGAGGCACCTGGTGGCTGCGACGCTCTCTTGGGCAGCCTGTACTGGGAGCCCCCCCCC
>JARVGV010000645.1:21777785-21796427 GCA_031762435.1 Hypsolebias longignatus | reverse complement strand
CAGATGCATCAGAATTTGTCCATGTCAACACGGATCTTTTCCTCTAATTAATATACAAAAAAAACCCCTACATTTCCCCCCACCGTGTCCGTGTAAATAGGGCCTAAATCAGTGTTAAGAACGTAAAAGTCCGCTGCAGCAGTGAGCGGGACATCAGTCATCAAGTGGCAGGAGACAGGGCCTGGTAATTTGCAGGTCTGCCTCTGTCTCTCCACAACCCCCACTACCTCCACTCTGCCTCCCCAGCCTCAAATTGACCAGGCTCAACTGTTGGTCATGCTGTATTACATGGGTTAGATGAAGTAATTATTTCTAGGCCACTGACTACAAGCAAGATTAATAGTTTTTGAAACAGCCATAATGGAGAGCTGACCTGCCGTGACATAAGCATTATTTCAGGCTCACCTCCACTCTCATCCCTTTCACCTCTGGGCACCAACATAGTGTGATTTATACCTGAGCTAATGAGGGGAGGGGACCTATAGGAGCTCATGGCCACTGGCCTACTAGTGCTGCGTTACAGGCTTGCTCACACAACTGTACCGTACAGCCAGTGGAGTCCCTTGAAGATGAATGATCGCATGATCTCATTTTTTTGAAAGTAGACATGATTAAAATCTGATAATAATTAAAAAAAATGTCCTTGCATGGATATTTTGAGAGACACATAAACCAATGCTTATATTGGGATTGTTTCATTGGTTCACCCTCTCACCCTTCATATTGTGCACCCTGGAAGATCAGAAAAGCTGGAGAGTTGACACTAGATGGCAGTTGGACATCATATATCAGGTGCTCTCCATCCTTCATTTAACCACCTTCTTTTTCCTTCTTTCCTCCCCCTCCTCTCCTCCAAGCTAAGTACACCTCAGTTGTCAGGGTGTTTTATTTTTATTGGATGAGGGCAGCATGTAATGCATTCACCTTCGTTCCAGCTTGCTGTTAAATGCTGCATAACATGGTCTGGCCAGGCTCCGCCCCGTTAACCTCTCTGATTGGCTGTAATAATTAGCAGAAGTGAGCAGTAACTATGGCTTCTAGTGAGAGTTTGCGACAGCTTGCAGGTATTTGATGCAAAACAGAAAGTGGGCTTAAACAACGCAGTTCTAGTTCAGCTTGTCCACATCATTAATGACTTGCGTCCTTGTTTTGAGTTTTAATATTAACCCCAAACTTGAATTTGTGCATGCATGCAGTGTGGCATCTGCAATTACATTTTCAAATGGTTGGGTTTGTAAACCTCCAGGATGTTAATCTGTCACCATTCAAGCTATTGGGAAGTGTGAAAAGGATTAAGCGTTTCAAATCCTGGTAGAATATTTCCCTTTGTTCACAATGAGTAAAAGAAAAATAAATAAGGAAATGGGGCAGCTTTTCAAGCAAGACAAGAGTCATCTGATGAACTTCTGGATTTTGTTAATGCCATTGTGAGAAACATTTACCTCAGGATTCAAAGAAAGATGGTCTGATTGTTGTGTAAACAGTCACAAATGATATGTATCCCATAATTTAATATTAATCTGAGGTCACATCATAATACCAGTTTATCTGGGTCAAAGACTACATGAGCTAGGATTAAACCTGTCCTAGATGTGCCATCCACATCTGTTTTGAGCCATATGTTTTTTTTTTCTTCTAGTGGCTTATATGATTGTAAAGATTTAAACCAAAGCCAAACCAAAGCTTGTTAATAAAAACATATCTAACAAAATTGTCTCAGCAAATGGGGCAACAGATAATTCAAGAGGTGATCCCACTACTGTATGGGGGGAAAAAAGACCCACATGATAACAGAAATTCTGATAGTCAGTGTAGGCCTATATTAAAAATAAAATAAAATAAAATAAAAAACTAAAAAGAGGCTTTTCTTTTGGATGTGGTGCAGATATTTTTTTCATTCTAAAATTGTGCATTTTATGTTATGAGCAAATATGATGTACTGGTGGTCTGCATAAATGGAAAAAAAATGTGTCTTGTCAATCAGCATACTTTATCAAATCTTATGTTTGGCGTAAGGTAATATTCTACACACAATAATTTTCACAGCCAACAGCCAATCAGAAACAGTTCACATGTCTTACCCCACTGTTTACCCTTGACTCTCAACCCTTTCGGGCTGGATTGCACATCATCTTTATCCCAGATGAAATGCCAGACTCTGTAGTGTCAGAAGATGATCTAATATGAAGTCGAAAGGACACAGAGCTGTAAAAATCATCATCATTTGACGAGGTTGCTTGTCACAGGATGGGTTTGATCAGCCTCTGCTTCTGTACACTGAGCCGGGTCTTTGCACTGTCTAACAGTGGTACTGGATTAGAGACACGAGCCACTTTTGCTGTGATCAGTCACTCACATATCGAGACACGCAGCAGGACTGAAATCCTTTTTGTGTGCTTCATCCACATTATGTACAAGCTTCTTCTTCATCAGGCCTACTGTATGGAAATGAGCACTGCTTTTGACAAAGATAAGGCATGCCATTTTTCCAGATTGTGAGAATTTTACAGTAATGCAAACACTGCCTTAGATTGAGATCAAGGGTGTTTTGGCCTGTGAAGCTGATGACCTGTCTGAATCCTACTGATCGGTGACATGTTGAGACAATGGCAGTGTGTATAAGGCCCTACACCTCTCAGACACTGTGTATTGGTAAGTGCTATTGAAGTGTTTACTGTCACAAATCACCAACCTTACAATGACCAGGTCCAGGTCCACTCATCTATTTGTCCATTCGCACCACCTTGAGCAATGTGTTGATCCACTGGGCTTTAAGGGGAGTAGCACCAGCCACTGGTGTTTGGAATTTAAACCGCTTCACCTGATTATTGATCTCTTCTGTCTCGTTGCACAGAGAAACACTTGGATGAAAAGGTGAAATGTGGAGGAGAAGAGCAATCTTCTGGCCTTGGTCCTCTGGACTTCTGGTCTGTCCTTGACACTGCCAGTGGGATAGGTCTAGGGAATGCCTCTTGTTTTCGCTGTAAGCCGGCATCCAGCCCCTACAGTTAGCTGGCCCTCCCTACGGATCATGCTGCACTTTGCACAGTTATATTGATTTTTTTGGGGAGGGACAGAGAAAGTGTGGTTGGGAGTGAAAGAGGGAGGGGGGAAAGGAGAAATCAAGGGAGCTTTCTAAAGCACTGACTTCTCCTTGACTGCACCTCGAGACGCGACAACCCTGTGAGAGCAACTTAGTGGTCCTGGTGCTCTTCTGAAAACTGCTAATCACGGTCTTTCAATCAACACTATTCTGCCTCTCCTCTTTTTCCTTCCTCCATCGCTTACTCTTTCTCATTTTCTCACTCTTTTTCCTCACTAAACAAGACCCAACCTGAATATCAAGGGACTGTATTCACATTAAAACCGTCCATTCCACATGGAAAACAGCTGACCTCAAGCAAGTTGTAATTTGAAGGTGAAAACTAAAAAGCTTTTTCGATCGACATAAACTTAATGGAAACATTATGGCCTGGCCGCAAACGTACAATTAGGGCAAAATGGGTATCAGCAGTCCTAGTTTATAGATGCTTTGTCTCTTTTGAGAACAAGGCTGCTAGCTTAATCTTGGTGATACTGGTAAGATGCCCTTGAACATGAAGTTTTATCTGCATGTCATGTGGAAAGATAGGAATTTTATTTAAACCACTCTCCAAAACTGCAGGTTTTTGTGTGAAATTCTTTGAGTGAAGCAGCCAGTATGTTCTGATAAAGAACATGCTCAGTAAATTTCTGGTGGGTAAATATAAAAAAAAGGTTTTGTAGGGCGTATGCCGATGAATCTCTTCCATCCCTTCCTCTCTTTTTCTTCCTTTTCCTGTCTTCTTTTCTCCAGATTTGACACTTGCTAAAGGTCATGGAAACATCTTTTTTTCCCCTTTGAGGTGTAGATAAGTGTGAAATAGATGTTGACACCACAGGCACACTGAAAAGCACTTAAACTGAGTGGCCATGCACCAACCTGTCTGAGTCTAGCTCTGTGCATTTGTAAATACTTTTGAATGTAAGTCTGTCAGGTGCAGCAAGAGTGATGGAGAGCCCAAAAAACCAGATGAGGCCCGATACTTCTCTCTCTCCAACACACATGCATACACCATCTCTGTCTGACAGAATTATCTTAAGCATGTGTAAGGCAGGTAAAGGGAGCATATGGCAAGATGACATTTTATCCTGAAAGTTTGACCGGGCATCAGTAAGGTGGCTACATTGCATGGGCATGTGTGCACATTTAATTAACGACCGTCAGTTGTCCCCCACAGATCTATTAATGTGCTTAGATCAGTGTTATAAACAGTGTGTGAAAGGTCTGCCCAGCATCATCCTTTTTAAATGACTGGCCTCTTGTTCTGATGGATGGATGGAGGTGTTCTAATATTAATGATCACATCTCCTGCCACCCCATCGTGAGCTGAAATGAACAATGCAGCCTTCAGCCTTGAACAACAATTAGCAGACTGGTGGCTGCCTGTCAGCCATTTGTCATCACTTACCCCACCTGGTCACCCCTTATGAACACATGCTGAACACGTCTGTCAATAAATACAGAATACGCTCTGATTTGAAAAAGTGTGCTGTGGTTAATGGCATAGAGTTTCAGCTCTAATTTCTGAGCACATTTGTCTTTTTGTCCCTAATATGTTTCTAATCAAAAAGTGGGAATAAAACTACAGCACAGAAGACGTGTCAGGGAAGCGGTCAGTTCTGTATGGCCCAAACATTTTCCAGTATCTGCAGAAAAGCCAAAGAATATACTCATCATAACAGTCAAAAACACCAAATATATTTTGTTTGCACAAGTTTGAATGGAACACCTTTCATATAACAAAAAATACAAATGTAATCTACAGATATCTGCTGTGAAGAATCTGCAAACTTAGGGCAGTGCAAGCTCTCCTCCAAAATATACATTTTAACAAGAAGGTTGCTGAATGTAAACTTTTTTTTTTTTCTTTAGAAATTGGCAGCATCTTCCTGACTGACCTGTGGCACTCATTGTCTAATTCATATTCATTGGCTGGTTCAGAGCAAGAGTAAAAAGCCAAAAGGTTACACATTACCAATGCCCCTACTCTAAGGTCAGCTTCCACACATTTTGGTTATCCATTTACCAACTGGCCCAGTTAGCCATCACTCTGCTCCACCAAACTTATTGCAGATGCTTTTAAAACAAGTGCATACTGTAATACAAGCGATTGTGAGAAAATGGTGAGAAGGTGAAAACATATTTTTATTCTGGTATTTGTTTAGAGTGGCTTACATGGAATAAATAAGTGCAATGATAGGTCATTTACGATACTGTAACTGTTTTAGCTAGTGCAAAGCAAGGGGAAAAAAATAATTTAGAAGACTTTTGCAAGAAATGCTGAAGCAACAGTTCAAGCCATAGTTGAAACTCTTTGTATAGCTGAGTCATGTGAGCATTTTACTGGAAATTATTATTTGCCGTGGCTTATTTTGGTGTAATGGCACTGAGGTGTTTTTTTTCTTCCCTAGACTCAAGTTAGTATATCATTTGGGTGAAATAGATTTTGAATTTTACACATGTGCATGAAAATGAAAAGGATTGCCATTTCCTAGAGAGACTTGGACTTTTGGTTAGAGTGCATTTTAAAATAGTTAAAAAAATTAATCTAGTCAGTTTGAAACTAAATATACGGCTTCTGCAAACCTTTAGTGGCCCTTTTCTTTTTGAGCATGGAAACACAATGTTCTGATGCAACAGGCACACCCTGCGTTTCTCCTCACGCTATTTTGCTTCACAAGAGGTTCCTACATTCTTCGATCCGATGCCAAATGGACCGGGAAGGAAGCGCCTTTGATACACACAGGGAGCCTGCCTTTTTGAGCTTGACATTTTACAGCCAGCTTGTCAAATTTGCTGGTTCATCACTAGTTTTGAAGTGATGGACTAGTTCTATAACAGGTGTCTGACAAGTACCGATAGCTAACTGTTTAAACACGCCGCTCTGTTACACATCTATCCCTCATTCCGTCACTTCTGTTACTGTGAAGGGCTAGCTGAGATCCAAGAGATTCTGCATGTTTGCAAGCTGAAATAGGTGCATGGCTTTGCTTGGAGGCCTTGAATAAGATACTGTTGGCTTTGTATCTTTGCAGTATAAACACGAAAAAAAAATTACCACCTGCCAAGACAATGTATCCAAAAATTCACGTTTCGCTACCAAAATGTTTGTAGTGGACTAGATTAAGATTACAAAACACAGAACCTTATATCTGCACTTTATGATGCAACAGCCAAATCTAGATAACCCGTCAGGAACTTGTGAGTTACTTGTGTCCACAGTCAGTGGATGTACAAAATACATTTTTTCAGTGGCCTTTCTAGGGAGACTGAGGTGGTTTTATCCCTGCAGCTGTGGAGTTATCTGGCTACTTTGAGCTATTGATGCTAAGCGCTGGACATTAATCTACTTCATGAAAATCACTTTGAAGAAAGTGTCTGTTGGAGTGTCACAGATGTGAAGTAAATTAAATTATTAAATATAAAGTACACCGTTTGATATCTCTTATAGGCCAAGATCAAAGAAAACCAATTGAGTTCTATTCTACCTAATGTGTTTTTCTGTGATAAACAGTCCGGCTGAGGGAATAATCCCATCAAGGAAGGGAGAGATTAAAAAAAGAGAGAAAAAAGCATCAGATATATCACTCAGAACAGATGGTTTGGACTGCTACCGTGAAGCACCCTCTTTACAGTGTTATGAAATTGGTAATCTTGTTTTTTGGGGTCTGAGTAGAAAGGCAAGCATTTTTTTTTTTTTTGCACCTTGTGTTTTTCCTTTAAGAATCCGGTGCAGACACAGAGACAGAAGACAGACAGACGTTCTCTAATGCTGTGAGAGTCCTTCTGCCTCAGAGGGCTCCGGTAACTTCTTGTCTTTGGCATTTTTTGTGGAATTTCGTAGTAGGCTGATATATTTGACACATGTGTGACAGCCTTGGTTGCATGCTTTTGGGGCAGAGGAATCACACTTTCTACCACTGCTGTGTATTATTCAGAAAGCTCATATATTTTTTGCGTTTTTGAAAACTTTTATAGTAGCGAATAAAGCTGATACGAATGGCATTATCAAATACACACCTAAAAAGTTTGTGAATGGCAAAAAATAGGATTTGACCACTCACACAGCAGCATACATATGTGCACAGATGGATACACATACAACAGTAGCCCGGAGTCTTGCCTTGATATCTTCAGCTTCTGTCATGAGTTAGACTTTGACACCAGTGATTGTGTGTCAGCTTGTCAATTTCTACCAACAGCCTTTGAATGCAGCCTAGCCATGAATAGTGCATGTTTTTTTTTTTTTTTGTTTTGTTTTGTTTTTTGGTGGGGTGGGGGATTCCAGCTGTCTGCAAGTCTGTTTTGTTTGTTTCAGAATAATTTGGAAGGCCTGTACACTTGTGCATCCTTTAACAAAACTTCCAGTAGGTGTTGTGTTGTTTAGCCTAAGGTCGATATTCAACGCTGAATACAATTTCATCAAACTGCCTCAAACAAGATGCCCTTCCATTTGATGTCCCCATTAATAATTATTGGATCTTTTTACACCCAACCCTCCACCACCCCTACTCCCTCTGTCTTCAATGCACATTCCTTCACCGCTCGCACTCTTTTTGATCCATCTTCCATTTTGAGTTAGGACACATAACTTTTTGTAATTCCACTGTAAACGTTTACGCACAAGATGTTTTATTTCGCTCAAGAATTCTGGACATACTTTTGCAGCCGTGTCTCACAATGTGCCTCCTGTTTTTTTTTTGGCATTGTCGGTATTAGTGCAGAAAAAAAAAAGTCAAATGCAGGTTGTAAATGTCACTAAAATATACAGGTTAGCTTTTATTCTTTAACTGTTATAACTGTTGGGTTGTTGATCCACAAGCCATTAATCCAAAACTCAAGGATGTGAAAAGACATGGGCATGCCATTGACATTTCATCTTCCTGCTCCAGAACCCACATGCAATGTGTGTGTGTGTGTGTGTGTGTGTGTGTGCGCGCGCACACCTCTGTGAAATTAATGCTGAGATACCAATTTCACAAATACAAACAAATGCAAATAGAATCAACATCGCTGCACACACATATGAAAAAAGCCGTGCTCAGAAACACATTTTATTTGGATAGACAATATTTTTATGTCAGCTCTGTCAAAGTTCATGCTCAATAATCCAGGTTAAAAAAAAAAAAATCAACAAAGTTGATTCAGGTCCTGTAGACGTTTTTTTGTTGTTGTAACATTTTGCCTTTCATCCAGAAGACTTCATCAGTCCAAGGAGCCACAACAAACTCAGTCTAATCAGTATCACATTCACATAGTGGACCAACCAGTTTGATGGTGACAAGATGGTTTCTGAAGTCCACCCTCTCCCCCACTGACTGGTCTGAGGCAGCCATGGCCAAAGTGGTTCAAAACATCAAAGTTCATGCTCAATAATCTTGGATATTGGAAACTTGGATAATCTTGGATTATGGGAGAGGGTGGACTCCTGAAACCAGCTTATCACCATCAAACTTGTTGGCCCACTGTGAGTATGCTGCTTATAAGATTGAGTTTGTTGTGGCTCTTCGGACTGATGAAGTACTTTGGATGAAGGACGAAACGTTTCAACAAAAAGAAACCGTCCAGAGGACCTGACTTAACTTTGTTGGAATGTCAGCTATGCCTTGATTAAAAGGTTAGAGTTAGAGTGGAATTTGAATGGAACAAAAGTCACTTTTTACACATTCACAAGGTGAACGGTCATATTGTAGGTGCTCTTTATTGTTTGTTAGACATAAATTTGACTGCCAATAAATTAGGATTTAGTTTTTGGGGTGCCATTGAAATTTATTGTTATAATATATTTTCTTCTAGTTATTTTTTATTTTATGGATTGTCTTGCTTCAGTGACTTGCCATTACTTTGTACACTTCTGTCAAACCATTAAAATGTTTTAAAGGTGAGTGATTATAAAAAAAAAGATAAAAAAGAAAAAGAAAAAAGAAACATAATACAGTGAATAAATTGATGTCCTCTGACTACCAAACGTAGGGTGCACATTTGGTAGTCAAGAGCTCAAGAACCGATAGTGTTTGCTGATTGAGTTGAATGAAAAGGTGATAATTTTACTTTCTGGATAATATTTTTATTTAATTCATTTATTTATTCATTTCAATTTTTAAAACACGACAATTTCAAAATACAAAAAATAAAAAATAAAAAACAGACATAAAATGAAAGGCAGCAGAAGAAGAAAAAATATCATATCTGCCCCTTCTTAAATAAATCAATTCAAACAATCACTTCAAAAAATAATCTAAACAAAATCATCAATAGCACAATACAACAAAATATATATATAACTCATCACACATTACCTTTTGTAATTAATTTGATATTAACTAACTTATATGTATCTTTTCAACAAAATAGTCAATCTTTTTCTTAAATATAAACATTGACTTCACTTTTTTTATGTCATTTTCCAAACAATTCCACAGACCTATTCCCTGTACTGAAGTAGACCGACCTTTTAAACTAGTTCTATACTTTGGTTTTACAAAAATATCCATTCCCTTAAGATTATAACAACTTTTCCTTTTAACAAAATATGATTGAATGTTCAATGGTAGCATATAATTCTGAGCTTTATACATAACTAAAAGAATATTATAGTCAGTAATTATCCCTTTATCGCCTGTTTTTCAATCCGGAGAAGTAAATAAATGAAGAAAAGCTGTACTTGGGTCAGGGCGCTGCTGTTACACGGACACTTTATAATGACGGACCGGAAGCGTGTTGAGAAATCGGTGCGCCGCTGTTTTTGTTCCTCCCTGTTTTCCACCATGAAGGAAGCCAGCATGTCGCTGCCGGTGAGTGTGGCGGCTCTTCTTCAGGCGGAGCTCCGGGAGGAGGACGCTGCTCACCGGGACGACGGCCTCTGCGTCGTCGGTATTTTCGGTAAGAGCAGCTCGCAGCCCGCGCCCATGAAGGAGGCTCTCGTCAACACCTTGACGGACAAACACATCTTCTCGCTGCTCGGCGGAGCGGAGGACGACGACTCAGCGGACAGCCACATTCAGGCCTTCTACCACCAGGAGAACCGGGTTCTGTACCTGCAGCTCTCCTCCGTGTCCGACAGCCGGCAGCTGCTGCGGGCCTGTCAGTCTCTGAACGCCGGGGTCAGCCACTCGGACGCGCACGACTTCTGGAAAGGCCTGGACCGCCAGCACTGCCTCCACCTGTTCTTCATGTTCTCCGTGTGTCACGTCCTCCTGCTGGTCCACCCCAGCCAGACCTTCGACGTGACCTACGACCGTCTGTTCAGAGCCCTGGACGCCCTGCGGCAGAAGGTGCTGCCTCTGGTCCGGGCCGCCATCAAGGACTGCCCGGTGTCCAAAGAGTGGAAGCTGAACTGCAGACCCTGTCCTCCACGGCTCCTCTTCGTCTTCCAGATGAACGCTTCTCTGAAGGTCTGCTGTTTATTAAAACTCCATTTGTTGGAAACACCAGTACAGATTAGAGACGAGCATTTGATATAAATATTAATTTAAAAAAAAGAAGTACCTGCTGTGGAATCACACTTTTACTTTTATTCTACAGCAGTGATGCTCTTGTAAAGTGATTTAGGGTTGGTTAATAACAGATTTTAATAGTTTGCAAATATTTCTTATTTAAATAATAATTTAAACTGAATGGTTTATATGCTTAAATACTTATGGAGCCTTTCTATCTTCTCAAGATGCTCAAAGTGCTTTACAACCTGTGCCTCATTTACCCATACAGCATCTACTAGATCTCTACAAAGAATAATCAGTTTTATCACATCCATACACCGATGGGACAAACATCAGAGACAATGAGGGGTTCACTGTCTTGCTCAGGGACACTTCGGCATGTGACTGCTGGTGAAATCGAACCCCCAACTCTTGCACTGGAGGGTTAGCTGCCCCACACTAAGAAGACTTTAAAACATATGTGTCAAACTCAAGGTCCGCGGGCCAAGTGTGGCCCTCCTTGACATCTCATCTGGCCCTAATATGTTATTTTAAAAGTAAAATACTTTTACCACTTTAATTCTTTTCAGTAATCTTTGATTATGTCAAAAGTGCAACAAAGAACGTCCAAAGAGACCAGTCAAACTCTTGGTGAGGAACCTGCAACCAAGAAAAGATGTTGGTGTCTAACTTGAGTTCATGTAGATTCTGAAACCGGCTCAGTTTGAAAAAGGTTTTAATTTTGGCCGCTTTTGTCAGTGGGTTTGACACCCCTGCTTTAGATGATCCAATATGGAAACTCCATTTGCTTGTCTTTAAAAGTGAAGGACTTTTTAAAGGGAAGTTTGGACGTGTTGGAGAATTGGGTTGAAATTATTTTTGTGCATCTAAATTTTATAAAGCAACAATAAATATTAAACATGTTCCATAAACAGTGACTTCCTTGGTTTAGTAAAAGTCACCTCTTCTGTTTGGTTTCTCACAGGTCTTCACAAATAGTTCTGAGTCTGGAGGAAACCCAGAGAAAGTCAAGAAACACTCACCCAGAAGGCGGCTCCAGCACGCCCTGGAGGACCAGATATATCGGATCTTCCGTAAGAGCCGGGTTCTGACCAACCAGAGCAGTAACTGTTTGTTCACCGTGCCCGCCAACCAGGCGTTCGTGTACGTGATACCAGCAGCAGACAAGGACCCGGTGGGCACTTTGCTCGACCAGCTGCGGTCCAACTGTATTCTCTCAGAACAGGAGGCCACCGTGCCAGTGTCGGGACCGAGACGGTACCAGCAGATTCGACGGTCGGCCCGGCAGGCCACCTGCGGTGGAGATCTGATGGGCTCGTTGGGGGGCAGTCAGCTGGTTGACTGCAGCTTGAAGGAGTTCCTCTGGCAGCACGTTGATCTGGTGCTGACCAAAAAAGGCTTCGACGACAGCGTTGGCCGCAACCCGCAGCCGTCGCACTTTGAGCTGCCGACCTACGTCAAGTGGGTCCAGGTGGCTTCCAAACTCTTCCAGGTTCTGATCACGAACACGGACGAGGAGCTGGCTGAGCTGGCCGCGAAAGTGCAAAGCCAGGTGAAGGTTTTAGACAGTTTTCTTGATGCTGACACAAAGTTTTCAGAGAACAGGTGCCAGAAAGCTCTGCCGCTGGCTCACAGCGCCTACCAGTCCAACCTCCCGCACAACTACACCACAACGGTGCACAAAAACCAGCTGGCCCAGGCGCTGCGGGTCTACAGCCAGCACGCGCGCGGTGTGGCTTTCCAGCGCTACGCTCTGCAGCTTCACGAGGACTGCTACAAGTTCTGGAGCAACGGCCACCAGCTGTGTGAGGAGAGGAGTCTGACGGATCAGCACTGCGTTCACAAGTTCCACCTCCTGCCTCGGCCAGGTGAGCGGCTCGTTCTCTCCTCGGCACACATCCACGGAGTAACACTAAATATTTTAATGGCGTCTCTGGAGCTTCAGGAACGCCTCCTCTTCACCACCAAACAGCAGAGTTTATGTGATTTCTGCAGGAGAGAAGCCGGACTTGGATCACAACCCACCCATCATGAACCACAACAGCAGGGGGCGCTCCACCAGCTCCTGTAACTGTGGCCGGAGACAGGCTCCTCGTGAGGATCCGTTTGACGTCCAGGCTGCAAATTACGATTTCTACCAGGTCAGAACCCGCACGCAGCTTTGACTGCTCCACGTCTTACACACCTGTTGATGAGAGACTGCGGCTGAGATTTTAGCTTCACGAGTTTTTTCATGGTAACAAGGTAAATTAATTTTAAAACGTTAAAACCTGTTGGACTTGTTTCCATCCATTTGAAGGTAAACTCTTGGTAATCCAAGAGTGACATAGTCCCATGTTGATTGCGAGGGTTACCTCGTCCTCCCCGCAATAAGTGAAAATCTGCGAAGAAGTGACGTTATATTTATTTTAATATTTATATTTTAAGGCTTTAAAAACCCTTCCCACACTCTTGCAATGTTCTAAACTCTTAAACCTACGTCATTTTAACAACATACTGTTGATGTAGCTGCTAAACTTTACTCACCAGCTCTCTGGTCCGCTCCGACTTGGTTCCATTTCAGCGGACCTGCCCTGCAGCTTCTGGTCGGCTCTCTGGCTCGGGGAAGTGGCGGTGGGCTCCAGAGAGTGAGCGCCGCACATACGGTGGCACGCGTCCCCACTCGGAAGTCCTCGTGGGCTGGCTAGCAGCTCTCGTATTCGCTGAAGGGTCTGGAGATCCGGTTCTAGTCCAGTTCCCGGTGGGTTCTGTGCGGCTCGCTGCATCTGCTGGGCGCCGAAGTCACTGGACTGAACTTTTTCTGACTGGATCAAAACTTTCCCTCTAGTATTTCAGCAGCAGACAACAGGGCTTCTGGGCGGGGCTCTGTTGGCTTCTGGGAAATGTATTCCTTATGAGTGTACATAATGTAGTCCTTATACGGTGCAGGCTTATTGAGAGAAAACTACAAAATGGCGGCGCCTGTCCGAAGTATTTTATTTTGTCAACTTTTTTATTGTACAGTATCCAGTACTGTCACGTGAGTAATATTAAAGTTGACGATCATGTGTCTTGTACAGTCTTACTTTGAAAAACCTTGATTACTGTTTAGCTTCTTTTAAAAGGTAATTTGATTTACAGACTTGTATCCTAAAGGCCTCAAAAGTTGATCCACTGGATTGTTCTTTGAAAGTATAAATCTTTCCGGTGATTCTTGAGATATTTTCATAAAAATAATCCACAACACGTGTCGCTCTGCACCCTCCTTGAAAACTGTTTCTTTGTTGAGCAGATGCTGGAGGAGAAGTGCTGCGGGAAGCTGGAGAGGATCCAGTTTCCGGTGTTCCAGCCCAGCACTCCTGACCCGGCGCCAGCCTCCAACCAGACCCCGCGGCTCCCAGCCGAGGCGTCGGGCGAAGCCGAGAGGCTGAAGGAGCCGAGCACCGCCCAGAGCCACACGCCTGGAGACACCAGTCTCAGCCTGGCTCTCAGTCTGGGTCAGTCCGCCGACAGCACGGTGCCGTACGGGGACAGAGAGGGATCTGAAAACCAAGTCCAGCCTAAGAGGCCTGGCCTCATTGACCGCCAGCCCTCCACTGTGGAGTACCTCCCAGGTATGATGCACTCCAGCTGCCCCAAAGGTCTCCTCCCTAAGTTCTCCAGCTGGTCTCTGCTCAAACTGGGCCCAGCAAAGTCCTACAACTGCCACGCGGGCCTGGAGCAGCCAGGTTTTCTCCCTGGCTCCTCCTTCCTTCTGCCGTGGGACTTGGTGATTCGCTCTCGATCAGAGGAGGATGCAGGACTAGCGGAGTCTTTGGACGGGGGCCCGTTGTCGTGGCCGGCCCCCAACAAGAACCTCGTCGGAAAGCGTGGCAGCACCGGAGATCTGGGCAGGAGTCGCAGGAGGGACGACGTGGCTCGGGTCTTTGTGGGGTTCGAGTATGAAGACGGCAGGGGCCGACGCTTCATTAGCTGCGGGCCCGATAAAATCGTGAAGGTGCTGGGACCAGGGGGCGCCAAAGACCCCGCCACCAGGGTGCTGAACACCGACATGCCGCTTTATGTCCCGTCTTCGTCGCAGGGTCGAGGCTTGAAGCCGCACTTCGCTCAGCTGGCACGTCTTTTTATCGTCGTGCCCGACGCACCGCTGGAGATCACCCTGAACCCCCAGGTGAGCAGCCGAGTCCAGAATTTCCTGTAGAAATTACAAACCCTCTGATTATGATGGTTCCTTTAGATGTTTCTGCAGCCAGTCAGTGAAGTGTTGATGAAAACGTCCTGTCTGTGTTTTCATGTGACGAGATGTTCTTTACAGACTGACCTTCAACTGTTTTTCTGTACAAAACAGAATGAAAAGCTTATTTTTCTTTCAAGAAACAGCAGAAAACAGCTTTTTTATAGCATAAATTCAGTTTATTTATATAACGCCAAGTCACAACAGTCGTCTCAGGTCACTGAACAGAAACGTTCATGTATAAAAATAATAATTTAACATTATTTATCTGAGGAGCTTTGAGTTTAACTCCATCACAGAACTCTCATCCTGAGCAAGCATGAAGGCGACAGTGGAAAGAAAAAACTCCCTCATGAGGAAGAAACTTTTAGCAGAACCAGCTCAGGACAAGAGGCCATCTGCTTCAACCGGCTGGGTTTGGTAGGAATAGATACACAATGACAGACCAAGAATCAGGTTAAGATAAAAAATAATATCAAATGAAAACTATTAAATTTTAATTCATTTTAAGCAATGAGGTCAATTTGTCCTCCAGTAGTCTTAAATCTATAGCAGCATAACAAGTCAACCCTAACTATAGGATTTATCAAAAACTTATCTTCAAACTGGACAATGTGTCAGTCTCATGGACAGAAACTGGAAGTTGGTTCCACAAGAGAGGAGCCTGACAACTGAAAGATCTTCCTCCCATTCTACTTTTGGAAACTGTAGGAACCACGAGTAAGCCTGCAGTCTGAGAGCAAAGTGCTCCATTAGGAAAATATGATACAATAAGATATCTAATATAATGGAGCTAGGTTGTTGAGGGCTTTGTAGGTTAGATGAAAGATTTTGAATTTGATTCTGGATTTGACAGAGAGCAGCTAAAACTGGAGAGATATGATCTCTCCTACTAACTCCAGTCAAGACTGTGGCAGCAGCATTTTGGATCAGCTGAAGACTTTTTAAAGAAGTTTTTGGACACCCAGATAACAAACCATTGCAATAGTCCAGTCTAGACCTGACAAATGCATGAACCAGTTTTGCATCATTAAATAAAGCCTTTAAAAGTGGAATAAAGATTGTTGCTTTGAAACTGCCGTGGCAGGATTTAATTTTTTACATTACTTGTGTTTAAATGGAGCTGGAACCAGACAAACCCAAAAGCTCCACCCACTGGTTCACATTTGAATATTTATGCTAAATACATTAACTGGATAATTTTAATACGAGACGTCTTCCTGCTCTGTAAATGAACTTACCATCACAGTTTTGTAAAAGATCTGTTCATTAATCAACTTGGACATATACAGTATGTATTGTAGAGGATAGCAGAGTGCATTTTGCAAGACAAATAAACGCAGCCTCTGTAGCAGCAGTGCTGTTCCTGGAGGACATGCAAACATTTCCCCAGTCAGCAAACGGGAACCGTCTGTTAACAAGAGCTTCTTCCTGAAAGAGTCCCAGCTTGCAAACCTAACAGCAGTTTGCTTTTGTTTCTCTGGGATGAGGCAGCACCTGCTTCATTCAGGAAACAAACGTCACGACATGTTTGATTCAAATGTAAATGTCCAACCGTGCACGCGAATAATCGTTCTGAGATAAATAAGAAGCGAGAGGACATTTTGAAGGGGCAGGTTTATTCACAAAATGCTGGCCAGTGCAGAAATAACGTTATGGTTCGACCTAATTTACTCCGTTATATAAAAGAACGGTGCGAGTCCTTCGTCAGTTAAATATATTCATTCTGGTTTTGGAGGTTAGACTGGATCAGAAACAAAATATCAAGCTTTAAACTCTGCAACCACGTTGTATTTGTAAAATAAATAAAAATAAAAAAGTAAGTTTTCTATAAGTCGAGACTTTGTGTGTAATGCAAATTTAAAAAACAATGCAATAGTTTGCAGATCTTATAAATCCATATTATATTCATGATGGAACATAGAAAAGTGTTTACATAAAAAATAATGGCTGTCCAACAGTCCTCGGCCATCTTTGCTGGATTTTTTTTAATATTTTGATGCAATAACTGTTTTAAATTGGTGAGGTCTGGACTGCAGGCAGGCCAGTTCAGCAGCTGGACCCTTGATTGTGAAGCCATACAGTTGTAATGGATGCAGTATATGGTT
Source organism: Hypsolebias longignatus (assembly GCA_031762435.1). Taxonomy (NCBI): domain Eukaryota; kingdom Metazoa; phylum Chordata; class Actinopteri; order Cyprinodontiformes; family Rivulidae; genus Hypsolebias; species Hypsolebias longignatus. The sequence continues at coordinate 21,779,585 of JARVGV010000645.1, read as the reverse complement.
TAGCACTGCCTTGCTGAAAAAGACATATGGATGGAAACATGGATTGTTTTAAAACCTGTACCCTTTTGTATTAATGGAGCCTTTCTAGATGTGCAAGCTACCCATGCCAGAGGCAGTAATGTACCTCCATACCAGCAGGGAGGCGTTTTTTTTTTTTTTACTGTGTGCTGCTAGCAGACTGAATGGTCCCTCGCTTCTTTAATATGGAGGATGTTGCATCTGTGTTTTCTATAAAGAATTTCAAATTGTTTCATCTGATCACAGAACAGTTTTCCACATTGTCTCTGTTACATGAGTTTTGGCCCAGAGAAAGTGGTGGTATTTCTGGATGGTGTTTAAATATGGCTTCTTGTTTGCATGATAGAGCTTTAACCAGCATTTGAGGATGCCACAACAGACTGAGAGACGTGTCAGACTTTCAGTCTTGTTCTTTGTACACAAAAATGTCCCCAGTTCCTGAAACCTTTTGATGATTTTATAGCTGCAGACGATGGGATATTTAGTCTTCTAAAATTTCAGTTCAGGAACATTTTGAAGACTGGTGAACCTATGCCATTCTTTACTCCTGAGACATTCAGCCTTTATAAAATGAATTTTTTTACCCACTCCTCTTGCTGACTTGTTGAGTCTAGCTGTTTCTTATCACAGCCTTTTAATGCCCCTGTCCTGTTTTATTTTTTTAAGATGTGCTGCCACCATTAAATTCAAAATTATCTTAAAACAAACAAAAAAAAAAAGTACAATTTCTTAGTTTAAACATTTAGTACTTTTTACTATGTTCCACTATGAATATAATATGTTTGAGATATCTGCAAATCCTTTCAATCTGTTTTTATTTACATTTTACAGCTTTTTCACTGCTGCGGTTGTAACTGTTAAAATTCTTTTAAACTTTTTTTTTTTTTTTTTTTTTTACTGTATTTGCTTTATTCTGTCTCTGAAGAGAAATGATCTTGACTATGTGTCCTCCCGCAGGCGAGCACATCTCCGCCTGTGTTTGGAGAGGTTGAAGTCACTCATCCCTCTGGGACCAAACTGCAGTCGGCACACCACACTAGGACTGCTCAACAAGGCCAAAGCACACATCAAGGTGCTGTAGTCTAAGCTGTTGGGTGCTCCCTCTTCCTCATGACTAGCAATGAACTAATGATACGTTAATATAAGATTGGAAAACTTGCTGTAACATGCAATGCCATTATGCTAAAACAATCTTTTAATATCAGACATTTTGATGTCGTGGTAGGAAAAACAGACATGTACAAGTTTCTTGCATTTTGTCCAAGATCATCAACTAAGTCAGACGTGGGCAACATATGGCCCGAGGGCCAAAAGTGGCCCCTGAACAATCTCTATCCGGCCTCCAATATCCTTAAATAGAAAAGAAAACGATTTTAAATAAGTTAATGAATCAGTGAAGTTCAAGGAAATCTAAATTAAATTTCTTGGACAAATACATCATAAACCTTTGGGCCATCTATTTAGTCAACTTATTTTTTATGTTTAAATTAACATTTTTATTTTTCGTATTTAAGCTAACAAATATATTTTCACAAGATAAAGTTTACATAGTCTTACATCCTACAGATTATTGGGGAGGCACATTTTATCAAGGTTCTTTATTTGTCATTCGCACCCCATGTGGTACATGTGGTGGAACGAAATGCTGTACACATGGTCCCAGTTACATCCAACAATAAAATGTAAATGAAAAACATTAATAACATCTAAGATATGAACTAAGAAAAACATCAACTAAAAATACACTAAGCACTAATAGCATAAAAACATTATGTCGAACAG
>JARVGV010000645.1:21764592-21777685 GCA_031762435.1 Hypsolebias longignatus | reverse complement strand
GAGTTATTCATTTTGTTCTGTTACTGTAAAATTATTATTGTTTGAACTGGTTGTTTGAAAAAAAGGGGCAGATATAACAAGATTGTTTTCTTCTTTCTGCTTTCATTTTTTTAACATTTTGTATGTTATTGTTTATGGGATTGTTTTGGATTGTATTTTTTTTAAATGAACAAATTTTATAAATAAATAAATACATAAAACAAGATTTCAAATTCCGATAATCAATCATCCATCCTTCAATAATCCAGGTAAAATCCAACAATGTTCAGTCAGGTCATCTGTAATGTAAGATGACTTAGAGGATTAACCCAAGGAGGCTGAAAGCAGGAGAGAGGGAAAAAAAAAATAAATAAATAAAAAAAAAATTAAAAAAATTAAAAAAAACAGAAGGTAAGCAATGCTCCAGCAAGGAAGGAAGCTCTTCTGCAGCCTATTATGTTCCTGGTGCTCATTAGTGGGATGACTTTCAGCTGTTGGTAGATAGCTCCACCTCTGCACTCTGCAGTAGGAGCTAGACTCCCTACAATTTCATCATCATTTGGAAACCTAGGACATTGTTTTCTCCCTCCTCTCCAACACAACCTGTAAAACAACCCAAGTAAGAAAGACTAACCACAAACAATGTACATTGTTCAAAAATTCAGAAAATTACCAATAATCCTCTTTTCCCTCTTTCTCTTTTAGCTCACAATGTTTCCTGGCACATGTGAATAAATCACTTACATTTGTACACTTGACTCTGTGTCATCAGTCTGCTAACTTGTGGTCTAATATATTTAACATCATGTTAATTGTGTTTTTTTAGTTGCTTTTAATTTTGACAAGGTGTATGTGTGTTTGCTTCTTAAAGCAGCAGTTAAAAAATGCCAGAGGTTAATGGATTCACCCATACCCCTTTTTTAAAATTAATAGGTTATGCAGATCAGATAAAACTTCAAACTGACATGATAAATTTCAGCAAAAGCTTAAATAGAAACAATTTCCATGAAGGTGTGGCTGTTCAAGTCTGCGTGAAAATTAAAAATACAATGTGTTAATATGCGTAGAGATGATACTTGTCCTTGCAATAGGTACCAAAGGGCACCAGTAATGAGGAGGTCTAATTATTTCACGGTCTAACAACTCAAAACGAGAAAGCTATGGTAAAGTAACAGCAGTCTTTTTTTTTTTTTTTACTGTGATAGGTCATGTGTTTGATGATGATGATGTAGTTTTTTTCACTGACTCTAACCAGACTGTGTTTAATCCACAGACTAAGGGGCCGTTTACATGATGAATATTTTGAGCGAAACTGCACATTTCTCTCTGTGGTTTGGCTGTTCATTTACATGACAACATGTACATGAACAGCTTCATTGGTGACTTTTTTTCACACCTTGACGCAACTACACACCAACATGGAGTTTGGCTTTTTAATTACTTTTTAAGTGGTACAGCTCACAAGGATAACAACTATAGATATACAGCAGTGTATGCTGCGAGGACGAGAACCCAGAGAATATGGACTGAGGGAAGAACAGAACAAACTGAACAATTCAATCAATTTATTTACAGAGAGATAATAGACTATGTGCAGATCAGGGATCAGTGAAACCTGGGAATAGAAGAGAAGTAATTAATATATTTGTGGAGGACTGATGATTATACTTTAGTTTCTGGTGTCCTACAGTAGAGTAGGCCAATTGTGGCATAGCGGAGAAGGCAGAGGATCCCCAGATAAGGTCCAGGTTTGTAAGACACAGCAGTGGCAAGTGAATGTAGGCAGCAAGTGGCTGGATGGCGGAGGTGCAGCTGAAGGTGAGTCGGTAGGAATTTCACAGGTAGGTACCAGCACAAAGAGCTCAGGTCCATAGAAAAGTGGTCCAGGGGAATAGACTCAGGAGGAAAGTCTCTGACAAGCACAAAGAGAACACAGTTAAGTATTTTTTAATAATTCTCTCACTAGAAGGCTGAAGGCACAAGTCTTGGTTGGTAGGTAATGATCAAGCAGGGAATGGAGCTCATCTGTAGTGGAGCCCATTAGTGGAATGACCTCCAGCTGGTGCTCCTTGGCACCACCCTGGAACTCAGGAACCTGGAGAAAGAGCTGAAAATAGTATAATTTTCTAAAGGAAACTTTCTTGTAGCGACAAACAAAAAATGAACGTCAGTACCTTACGTATTTATCCACGTTATCATGGTCAACATTCATGGGTGAACGGAGGTCAATTCCAGTTCCCACTCTTTGCTCTATGATGGGAGACAAATAAGTTCAAAGTTATTAAAATATCATTTAGACTATTCCACAAACAACTAAGAAGGCAGACAACAAAGCAAGGAGAACAAAACATTTTCCAAAAATAATAAAAGTCTTAACAATTCATGGTGCAAACATAAAGAAGTACATAACGTACTCAAGCCATGAGCTCAATATTTGCATCCCACAGCCTGTGGCACACATTATGAAGAAATAAAATATTAAAAAAAATAAAAAAATACTCTAACATACATACTGATGGAGCCCTATTTTATTTTACTATTTGAATATAGAAAAAAAAATTGAATGATAACTTAGTTTTGGATTTAAAACTTGAATAAATATGTACATATATTTCTGCTGCTTGCCAGAAGCTGCCTATTTAAAGTGACAGTGATAAATGAAGGCAAGTTCTGGTGATATTATTTCACTACTATACATTAACCCAATTTAAATTATTCATGTAGCTTTAATAGTTTGATGCATTATTTCATATGTGCATCATGTCTGTCATTACACTTTTAATGCAACAGTTTAAACAAGAATGCAGACTTATGACTTAGTGTTTCTATTTGTCTTTCATACTCAAACACACACACACACACGCACGCACACACGCACACACACACGCACACACACACACACACAGGTAACAAGTAATCCCTTCTTCCCTGTGAGGTCACGCTCACCTGCTCACTGAGGTTATTGCTAATCCAATAGTCCTCTCTACTTAATGACCTTGTTCATGTCTGCTTACTAACGTTACCTTGAATAAACCAATTGAATTACAAAAAATATGGATGATTTAATATTATTGTCAACACTATCTATAATTCAGTCATATATTTGTGTGTATGTATATATGTATACAGGTAGTCCCCGAGTTACGAACAGGTTCCGGACCTAAGAACCGTTCATAGGTCAATTCTGCCGTAGGTCGGGTCCGCCCGGATCCGCAGATTTTCGAAACCGGAAGTAAACCAGAAGTAAAACGGCGATCAAAAACGTCTTTTTAAACACGTTTTTTTCCAATGTAAAACAACTTTGAACGGTTGTATTGATGATTCTAAATGTGTTTCCAAGCAGTTAATTAACAAAATACCCTAAAAAAACCGAAAAAATTATAAAATGCTGCATAAAAAAGGCAACGAACGGCGCAATGACGTCACTAGGGGCGGAGTCGTAAGTACGGAGCGTCGTTGGTCGATGGAGTCGTAACTCGGGGACGACCTGTATACCTATAATTTAGATTCAGCAAAGTGTTGTGTGGCTATATAAAGTAATGGGATCATTGTGCTTTGACTCAGATGGTTGATGTTTTCTAGTGGGATTCCAGTTACTGTGGCTTGGTGTTGAGGAAATCCTGTTCGCTGCCTGTTGAGCTGCATGGTCGAGTTCAGACAGCTCTGCTCACCCTCAGAAGGAAGGCCTGCCTCCTGAAGGATCTGGTTCGTGTTCGTGATCGAGATGTGTTTACTGCTGTGTCGCGAGTGCTGGTGGGTGAGCCGGGCCATACCTACCGCTATCTGGACACACGGCTCTTTGCTATTCCCTGGCACAGTGAGGACACAGAGGTCAAAGGACAAAACTGTTGTGATCCAGACTTAAGAGCTGCCTGCAAGGCACTATGGGAGCTCAACAACTTTTTCTGCTCTGACGTGTCTCAGCTGAAAGAAGGAGACAGGCTAACACAATGTGTGAAGGCCGAGGCAGAAGTTAAACTAGGTGAGGAGGGGGACACAGAGTCAAAACACAGTGAAGACTCTAAAAATAGTGAAGGGGGAGACTCAGGGTCCAGACAAAGTGAGGAGGGGGAAACGGAGTCCAAACACAGTGAGGAGTGGGACATTGAGTCAAAACATAGTGAAGAGGGCTGCTCTGGGTCAAAAATGGAAGGGGAGTGGGAGACTGAGTTCAAACTTGACAGCGAGAAGGGGGAGTCCTCCCAAGTTTCACAAAGTGTAACCTGTGTTGCAGCAACTTCAGAACACAGTGAAGGAAAATGCTCCAGCTGGACAACCGAAGCCACCAGTGGGACAGAGACGAACCCTGCGAGATTAGAGACCCAAGAGAAGCCTGTAACTCAACTAAAGCACAGCCTGTCCGATTACCACATTCAGGACAAGGAGGAACATGAGACTGGGCAGGGTTGTTCCCAGCCCAGTCCTCAAGTTTACACTGGTTTGGTTAGCTTCAATGTCACCTTACTGAACTACATGGACCCAGCACAAATGAGCCATCTAAAAGAGGAGCCCTACTATGGCATGGGGAAAATGGCAGTAGGGTGGCACCATGACGAAAACCTAATCACACATTCACCAGTGGCTGTTTACAACTTTAATTGTCAAAATGACAAAGGTAAGACTTTAAGTAAAATAGCAAACCTGTCTTTTATATATGTGTGTATGGTTCATTAATGTTCATACTTTAGACTGAACTATGGTTGAGACATTTTACCACTTCACAGAGTTACCAACCCTTTTAAACAATTTAATTCACATTAACATGCTGTGGTTTTTTATTTTATTTTTTTATTTTTTATTTTTTACTTCTTTTCCACTTCAATATCATCACATCAACTTATCTTGGCTGCTTCATGGTGGATTAGATGCAGGTAACCTTGTGTGTTTTGACCCTACAGCAGTGCTGTAGCAACTGTAGACATGGCCTCTGGTGAGGCAACCATCAGATCTATCTATGTGATAGTGTCAGGGCATTATCAAATGTCATCACCAGTTGGCTGCTGACAGCCTTATCACTGCTTGTGCTTTGGGAGATCACAGACATTTGAATCTGAGCTCTTAACATCTCAATGGCATCGTCTAACAAACAGGCCTTATCACAAGCGCTACATCTTATCTAAATCATTTCCCCAAGAAATGATCAATGTGCAATTATCTGATATGGAATAATGTGTCCCGCTTTGATAAGTGTTCCTCAACTGTACCGTATGGATAATACGATGTTGCCTAATTACCGAATGTGCACCCTCTGTAGAGCTAATAGTGTTTGCTGATAGAGCTGACAGAGAAAAGGCGAGAAGTTTGCTTTCTAGAAAGTATGTGAAACAGACTGTAGAACACACCACAACCATATACAAAACATGTCTTTATTTAAAATAAAAACATGTATTAAAAGGGTTAAAACTTGTTCGAAAAAAAAAATGGAATCAACCACTTATTTTCATCCAAATTAAAGTTTAATTTAGGCCTGTCACAATGACAAATTTTGCTGGGCGATTAATTATCTCAGAAATTATTGCGATGAACGATAATATTGTTTGAAATTTAACAATAATTATCACATTTTAGAAGAAATGTTGATTTGTTTGGTGTGTAGTACCTTTTTTGACCAATTGATGACAGTACAAGACTTCAGTAGAAAGAAAGAGACACAAAGAAACGATAAAGCCGGTAAATAAAAATGAGGTTCATAATTTTCATTCACCATGCGATTAATTGATATATTGTTTATCACGACAGGCCTACTTTAATTATTAATTGACCCTCCCTTGCTTTGTTTATATGATGGATAGATAATGAAATGTATTTTCCAGAGCTAGATGAAAATTAATCACAGTTATAGTTCATGTGCTGTTCTGTGGAATAAGAGAGCTTAAAATAATCACAGTTTGCTGACCAAAAGTTGCCAAAGTTGTAATTTTGCAGTGTCACACAGGTGCAGTTTTAAGTGTTCTGACAGCCAAACACATTTTATACTTAATGTTTCTATTGAACGTAAAAGGGAACACCTGCTCCAGAGCTCTGCTTTAATAATTTGTTCTAGGTCATTTCAACTTTGACCCTGTGAACACTGGCATCAAACACTTTAGTGTAACACCTTGCCGTGCTAGTTCTGGTTGACCTCACAGTTTCAGATTTTACAGAGTCAAGTTTGATGAGAACCTCTCATCTGTGTTTTGAGGCTTGGCTCTGAGGTTTTCCAGAGCCTGGCTGGATTTTTAGAGACGTGTTCCCTAAAGCACAGCTATGCAACATACTAGACAATGTTTATATACTGACACTACTGTTAAATTTGCTTTTTTCTGAAGGTCTGCTGTACATTTACTTTTCAACGCCCTCACCTTGTCACTTTTCTTTGAACTGAGAAATGCAGATATGTCTATTTTTTTTCTCTCCTAGCTGCTCTGATCCAAAGGAATCTGCCATGACTGAGTGTTTTCCGGCATAAAGGATGGGCTTCTACCAGTCCTGAGGCCTTGGGGAGTGCTGTCATTAGCTGGCTCTCAGAGCACAATGCCTGGAAATTAAGTTACTATTTATCCATGCTGAGCAAAGGAAAAGGCAGCTATGAGGCAGAGAGGCCCAGAAAGACTTTAGTATTGATTTTGCTGAAGGGTGTCGGCCATCCGAGCCAAATCTTGTTTTTGTAGGCTGCCGTGTAAGAACTGAGGCAGAGAGAGAAGAACAGCGAAGGCGGTATCACTGAATAGGTTCAGCAACAAGAATATCATAGGATACATGCTCTCACACACTCACTAAACAACATCAGGGGCTTTTATCCAACTATTTCCGCTTGCACAGTATAATGATAGCATAAAGATCCTGTGCTAACAGTCAATATGACCACAGCAACACGTCTCATCTTTGCTCAAACGTTAAGTGATTCTTATATTCTGGAGACAGACTTACAACTTACACCCATTGTTTGGCTAGTATTGATTTAATCGTTGCACTCTGTACTTTTGTTGTGGCGATTCTTCTTTCTTTATTTTCTGGCTGTGATGATAAGTGGTCATTGATACAGTTTTTATGGTGCATTCTCCTGATAAAATTGTTTCAATTTAAGTTAAAAAAATATATATATATCTAATTTAATTACCTATTGAAGTGTTTGAGTGCAAGTGTTTTGCCGCCAAAGCCAAAATATGTATTTTAGTTCTAGATACAAATAAAAAAAGTGAGATGAGATGTGTTTGACTGACAGGCGAATGCAGTGAGGGAGGCGGTGACGAGAAGGCATACTGGAGGATCGGGCTCAAGGTGGCCTGGGACATCCACACTCCTGGCCTGATGCTACCGCTGGAGTCTGGAGACTGCTATTACATGAGAGGTACTACGAGTTCTCCATAAACACACTCGCAGGATACACACGTGTGCGTGTTAACATGCCGCTCAATGCATCTCGCTCACATCCACCACTATGTCTGAATACGGAGAGAGGAGCACTTTCATTACACTGTTCAAGTGTTTTCTGTACTTCATCCCAAATGACCCACAACAGCAGGATTCACTTCACTCTCACTTTCCTGCACTGCCCTCATCTTCTAATTCTTTCTGCAGGAGAAATGGAACTGAGACGTGTGTGTGTGTGTGTGTGTGTGTTTGCGTGTGTGTGTGTGTGTGTGTGTGTGTGTGTATGTGTGTGAAAGAGAGAGCGAAGAGAGACATTTCTTGGCCAGAACACAAGAGCTTTAAGGTTCCATGAAATTGTGTGCATTAGAGAGGTTAGGAAAACCAAATGTTATTTTTTGAAGTCCTGTGACCCATTGCTGACTACGTCTCTATGGGGAGAACAGACTGCAAGCCACAGGGGTGTAAATCGTAGCTTAATGCTTTTGGCTGCTGCAGACACCTCCACCCTCCTCTTTTCGGTCCCGTGGGTCCTTGCAGGCTTTCTCATATTTTCTAAGTCCAAGGACATTTATTCACATCACAGCAGATGTACAAGACGTGAGGAATCCTATATGGATCAATGGGGATTTTTTTTAATTTTTGTAAAGGTACCCTGCGTTCATAAACATGTAAGGATAGGCATACAATATGATCTAGTGTATTTCCCATCATCAGCTGCTTAATGAATGTTTATATTTTTACATTCATAATTTTAAACTAAAAACAGACCCCCCCCCAAAAAAAAAAACAAAACAAAAACAAAACATTTAAATAGGTACCTGAGGTATTATTCACACATCATATTCACTGAAATAATGTGCTTTCATCAGAGTTTTGCATATACATTTATTGTTGTCACTTTATTAATGTCAAATATCTTTGTTGTAACATCCTTGTTTTAGATGTAGACAGATTTATTCTTGTGCTGATTTTTACCACCCTGACTGTTTCAGTTTGCCAGCCTCACCTTTTTAACATTCACATATATGACCTGCCGTCAGGCCTGTCACGATAAAAAATTTTGCCTGGCGATTAATTGGCTCAGAAATTAATGCGATAAATGATAATATTATTTGGAATTTGATAATAATTAGTAATTATTGTCAAATTTAAGAATACATTTTTAGAATTTACTTTACATGTAGTACCTTTTTTCCCACTTGATGGCAGTATAAGATGTTTGAACTGAATAATGGGTAGTGAGGGAGCAAGCAGCGTGTCTCTTTAAGAAGGTTAAGTAGACAGTTAAAATGGATTTTGAATTTAAAATGGATAAAAAGAAGAGGGGGGGGGGGGGGGTCAGTGAAGAGTACTGGAGTTGAGCTTTTTGTCATCCAGTGTCTTCAGTAGAAAGAGACACGAAGAAACGATAAAGCCGATAAATGAAATTGAGGTCGATAATTTTCATTTATCATGCGATTAATTTGTTTATTGCGACAAGCCTACCTGCCATTGTGTATCTGTTCCTACCAAAGCCAGCCGGTCATAGCTGATGGCCGCTTGTCCTGAGCCTGGTTCTGCTAAAGGTTTCTTCTTCATGAGGGAGTTTTTCCTTTCCACTGTCACCTTCGTGCTTGCTCAAGATGAGAATTCTGCGATGGAGTTAAACTCAAAGCAGTCTGCTCCTCGAATAATGTTTAATTATTATTTTTAAATATGAACATTTCTGATGATTTATTTTATATACAAATGTTTCTGCTCAGTGCCCTGAGACAGCTTCTGTTGTGACTTGTCGCTATATAAATAAACTGAACTGAACATAGAATATTACATTAATTGATTATTTTTAAAACATTATACTGTATACTGTATAACCCTGTGACAAATGTGATAACACATATTTGTCATTGTCATAAGGGGACAAATAAAAATCACTTTTTGATCTCTTCAGGAGCAGCTGAACATGTGAGGTGCCATTTCTTTAATATTTTATTTTGTGTGTGTGAAGAATTGACTGTCTCCTGCAGCTCCCTGCTTCTATAATCTTTTAACATTTGGGACTTGGATTTAGGGAATACACTGTGATCTTGAGGTCCTAATTGAATAGATTTGGAAAGAACTAGCTGTGCTTTTTGTCTGTTTTTTTTAAATATGTTTTTAATCTAAAAATTGCATATGTCTGGTTTTATATAATTTATAGTTCATGATAGTTTAAACCTTTTCACAGCCAAGATATTTAAGGAAATGCTAGTTTGACATGCAGTTACATTTTCTACAACATTCACTTATAAATCAGTTCATTACCACTGTTTGCCAGTTACATGCCATAGTGCATAAGCATAATTGTAAAGTACAAAGCACCTGTAAAATAACTGCTTTTGTATTAATCAGCATGGCTATACCTGTAAAAAACATTTATGTTAATTGAAAAACTGTATTATTTCTAAATCAAAAGTAAGCTGCTGTTTTTTTTATTTATTTTAATTTATTTAATTTTTTTCATTCCAACAGAAAACTAAACATTCATTATGTATATTTCAATAACTCATGAGTTGTGGAAAGGTTTAGGTGTAAATAAGAAATGATTATCGTAAGTTATTACTTTTTTACTTTTGCATTGTGACAGGTGTATTGGTATACCGGTACTCTATGAAATATGAAAGCATATTTAAAGATGTACTTGTACATTCCTAAAACACTGGCTTTTAAATAGGTTACTAACCTGTTAGGAGGCACTGTATGGTATTATTGACGTCTTGACTCTGGCTCGTTGACAACGCTGTGTTTTCGTCAAGCAGCAGCGATGCCTGTACCTAAAATTTAGCTCGACAGGGCCTGAAGCCGACCTTATAGGACAGGATGAGATTTACAATGGAGCCGTCAGTTTCAGGCTAGCCGCGATAATAGAGTGATGGGCTGTTGTGCGGGCCATTCTAATGGGACTCAACTGTCGCGGATCAGTGGGGATTTATGCTCCGCTCGGTGAGCGCGCCTTTGAGAGTCCAACTGCTGCGCGTCGATAGCAGCTCGGCCGTCTGTTGCTTTGTTGGCCTACCTGAATTAAACACTTGGCACAGTGTGCAGACATATGCACACCACGCGTATGAATTTGCACATCTCGCGTGCGCAAAAACGCGCACGTCTTCACACATGGACGTCTTTTTGAAGCGTGCATGTGCCCCGCCCTCATCTCCAACCCGCACAGACAGAGCAGGCACAACTAAAGCAGGCGTTAAAATACATTGTACTTGTGATTTACTGACATAGACCCAATGATAAGTAGTTTTGCGGTATTAAAAGGAAACTACAATAGTGAATAACCGCAGACGCTGTTATATAATTTCAGCACCATTTGTCGGCGGCTGGCCCTTTTGAACTGCTAATGTCTGAACTGCTGGAGGCAAATTGAATCACCATCATTTCCACCCAAATGGAATTTCGGTGGTTAAAAAAGAACAATGCAAGTCCTGACACCGGGCCTGTTCAATAATCTGATTTCCAGCTCCCAATGCACAGTGGGGAGGCGGGGGGGACTGGAGAAAAGAGTTGACCCAATATATTTAAAAGCCTGCTTCCTGGAAAAGGAGGACAAGTGGCAGCAGGCACAGGGGTTGAAAGAAAGATAAATATTTATTACAGTTATCGAGTTTGCCTCTACTCCCTCCTGATCCCACTGACTGCATCAGACGCGCCAAGAAAAGAGCAGATTGATGGAGATAATTTGTTATTGGATATAAACAGTTTTAAAGACGCGGAGTAATTCTGCCCAGAGACCTAATCCTTCACAATCTCATCAGGGTGAAGAAAACACCGGCAAGTTGTTTTGTTTGTCACCGTATTTTTTTTTTTTTCTTCTTCCGCTCCTTCCACCAAACAATAATATCTTCCTCCCAAAGCATTTGGCTGTTTGACTTTCAAATCACAGGCATTAGCTGGTGTACTCTTGCTCAAGGCGGGTGTAAATATGCACATGTGCTGTGAATGACAGCTCTGTCATGGCTAAATTAATTATTGGTGGGAGGCAAATAATGGCAGAGCTGAGAAACATCTATACACACAAAGAAACACATGGAGGGATACACAGGAAACAGCACTGTAAAGCTTGTGCGATATTGGACAAATGTTTGTTGGTATGGCACTTCCATCTTGACAGATTGAGCACGATCTGCTTCTGTTTGGTAATTAAAAATTTTATTACAATGCTCTTCGTTCTATTTGATTCGGTGCCGGACCAAGTGGAAAAACGTCTGAATGTACAAGTTGATTTAGTCTAATTGACTCGCACTTTTCATCTGTTTTTGTGTTGTAATATTTTCTGTTCAATCGTCTCGTTCATTTTTTAATAAAAAGATTAAAACAGTGGCGCACACACAGTTTGACTTGTGAGATAATTATTCTCTCTCTCTCTTTTTTTTTTTTTGCTTGAGTTATTTTGTCAGAAATTACAAAATAAAAATAAATCTCAGCAGTAATAGCTTGTGCATATAGTTTTCCATTTCTTTTTCTTTTCTTTTTTTCTTTTTCACCAGATGACCTGAACAGCACACACCAGCATTGTGTTCTTGCTGGAGAGTCGGCTCGTTTCAGCTCCACACACAGAGTGGCTGAGGTGAGATGCCTGTCGGCTGAAAGGAGAAACTCAACATTTTAATTTGTTGTGAACACACGTGCCAGCAATATTTATTATTTATTCTCCCCCCCCCCCCCACAATGATTAAGTAGCAGGTGTTTTTAAGGACTTTTTAACACGCTTATATATTTTACCTGTTTTACTTTTTCCTTGTGCATCTTCACATTTTGAGTGTACTTCATAGCACAGCAAGTTATGATATAAGGCAAATAAGTTTCCCTTTGGATTAAAAATTCACTCAAAAAGTTCAAACTTTTGTTTATATTTTCCTCCTGTTAGTATTAGTAAGATTGATGTGCAATTCTAATAAAAAATAGTTTTTGATGTTGGGGTTAATAAAACAATGTGGACTGTTTTGTAAAGAAAGGAAGAATAAGACAGTATAAATACTTGTTGAGATATTCTGTCTTATTTGTCCTTTCTTCACAAAACAGTCCACATTGATATATTTGCTCCAACACCAACAACTGTATTGTTTATCAGAATTGCACAAAATATCAATCTTACTAATACTAATATAATTATTTATTTATTTTTAAAGAATAAGACAGAATAAGTAATTGTTCAGATAGAGGGAGTGGAGGCACAGAGGTTAGAAAAAGTAAGCCTATGATCGGAAGCTCACTGGTCCAACTCCTGGTACCGACAGCATCAAAATGTGGGTGGGATAGGTGAAGCACCCACACCTGTCTCCACCCTCATTTGCTCCATTCTGGACCCTTGAGCAAGGCCCTTAACCCCCACCATCCACTTCCCCAGGTGCCCTAGATATTAGCTCTCTGCTCCACACAGAGGGCTGTTGTAGCTCAGCGGTCTGTGGTTGTGTCAGGAAGGACATCCGGTGTAAAACTAATTGCCAAATCATTGTGCCACTCATTTTGCTGTGGTGACCCCTGAAGAAGGGAGCAGCCAAAAGAAGAAAAACATGTTCAGATAGATACTGTATAGATAGATAAATAGATAGATAGATAGATAGATAGATAGACAGACAGACAGACAGACAGACAGACAGACAGACAGACAGACAGACAGACAGACATATAAATATATAGATGGATAGTATATTATACAGAAAAAAATAAAAAATACAGTGTACATATGAAAAACAAGCAGAATACAGAAATGTGGAAAATGAGAAAATGCACTTGCATA
>JARVGV010000645.1:21737072-21747571 GCA_031762435.1 Hypsolebias longignatus | reverse complement strand
TCCTCAACCTCCTTCCTGAGGGGAGCAGGGCAAAAAGTGTGTGTGCTGGGTGAGTGGGGTCCTTCATGATGCAGGTGTCCCTCTTCCTGCATCTGGAGGTGTAAATGTCTGTGATGGTTGGGAGGCTGACTCCAACAGACTTCTGTGCAGCTTTCACCACTTTCTGCAAAGATTTTCTAATTGTAATACTGCCATTATATATTTATTTATTTTTATTTTTGGAGTTTTCCAGGCTCAGGGAGAGAAGCAGCCTGTTCTCTAATCCCAGTAGCCAATTGATCCCCGGCCCGCCGACATTTAAGGGTCTTTAGGGGAAAATGAATAATAATCTGTTCTCTAAATACATCCACTGCTGTCTGAGTTTGCCTTTGAATGGGTAAGTTGCAGTGTCTAACTTTAAAAGCCCACATAACTCATTTTTTCTAATACTTTGGGTTTTTTTTTTCTTCCCCCTGGGTTGTGCCTTATAAAAATATAACTACCAAACAATTGTTTTGTTTAAACTTCAGCTTGTCCTATACATAGGAAAGTCTGATGTCACAAACCTGGAGAAGCTTTTCTGTGGGTCTTTTTTTTGAACCAGTCAATCAACAAGTGAAACGTGATCAAAATTAATTTTAAAATAACACAATACAACATGAGAAATATTGGAGGAAACCGCTAGTGAAAGTGGAGATGGCTGGTAACGGTAATAGTTTATTCTTATATAGAAGCTGAATCAGAACGATATATGGGGAGGATGATGAGAGGTGGAGGTTGTGATATTGTCAGAATTATTGAATAGCAAGGCTGCAGTGAGAAAACTGAAGTTGAAATCAAAGCTTGTGAGACAAAGTAAACAGAAAAGGAATGAAAAGCTGAAGCTGCAAACAAGGTGATGTGAAAACACTGAGGAGCAATGCACAAGACTTGGGAGCTCTGAGTGTGCCGTAGTTTTGACTGCTCTTTTTAAAAGATTGCATCAAGACAGTAGTCCAGCAGAGATCAAACCTAGCAGTTGTTTTCTCTTGTACATATTAGTTTAAAAAAATGCACTCCTTCCTGTTTAACATGTCTAGACTTGATTGTCCAGCTTCCATATATTTCAAGACCACTGCTATTGCTTCCCTGTTCAATGCAATCTGATGGGTGGTTTAAATAAGATGTAGGACATTGTAATTAACACTAGTCCTTTAGCGGGCCCCGCCTCACTCTGCCGGGAGTGCCCGATATAGCACTCATTAATTCCTATTTGTGTGTAATGAGAGGGTCATGTTGGATGTAATAAATGACTATTTTATTTGGGTGAAAGCTGCAGGGCAGCATCCTCTCCAGCCTAACAGTCTCATAAACACCTTTTAGCTGCTCTCATCAGCCTCCCTGGGTGAAAACTAATCATACATTTGTATACACACACATGCTCCATGACGAAATGAAAAGTATGCCTCATAAATGTTAGGTTTTTAGAAATGCTTGGGTAACCTAACACAACATTTATTGAAAACATATCACTATAGTATTGTTGTATTGTAGTACAGTATTGTAGAATCTGGCAGTCTTTCATGTCATTCATCACATTTTAAGATCTATAGCCATGTTCAGATAGTACACATGAGTACACTGGTTTTGTTTCTTTTCAGTGTTGTCCATTAATAGGGGTTTTGATCTTCCTCTCCTTTTATTTTTGTATGATAATGTTTTCCACAGAACAGATTGTTTGAAAAATCCTCCGGGGCTGTTTCCAAACATTGATTAAATACAGCACACTTGCAGTAAAAGTTGGCCACTGAACATGGTTATAATTAACAGATCTTTTGAGAAAAAAAAAAAAAAAAAACTAAAAACTAAAACCAACCACTGAGCCAACACAAATGCCAGACAAAGAAGTTTGAACTGTCTGAGATTTTGGATAGGATAGTACACTTGAAATTCCGATGTATGATTTATTGCAATAAGTAACTCCATGATGTAACTCAGTCCAAAGCATGGCCCATTTACTTTTAATTCCCTTTATTTAATTAAAATAAATTATTGAACATGCTTCCAAATCTTCTAAGAATGTATACAGCTTTGTTGAACATGAAGTATTATGTTTAAAAGCCATTAGAGCATGTGTGTTTTCCTTGCCAGACTGAAGTAGACAGCATCTTTTGACTATGGAAGTTCATAATCCGTCGCTGCATGGTGTGTGTTGTCATCTGTTACTGTTCAACCAAGTGCTATGGAGAAATTTGTTAAGACAATAAATATGCTAGTCTCATTTAAACACAGGAGCTTACACTCTGCTATAAATCTGATCAAAATATGGTTAAACAGGAGGATGTATTGATTACACCTAAGATGTTTTAAAATACCCCCTAATGAGCTACTAGGATAACTATCTGGTACAAAATCACAAACTAGCACATTTCATTCCTGTACAACACTAAGATTATCTTCAAAAACAGTATTTCTTTATGATGTTAGGCCTCCTGGTCTTAAACTGCACAGTATTTTATAGCAAGGAACCTTAAATTTGCAGATCTTAATCTGTTGCACTTAAGATACAGTCATTCTGTTCTACTGTACCACCAGAGCTAATTCCCATTTGATGTAAGACATGACATTTAAGAAGGTCTGTAAAGTCTCGCTACTGTAGCCAGATGCTAAAACTATGGAATCACTACTTTGCAAACCTCTTGCAGTCAATCAAAACTTTGTTAGCAAAGCATTTATACCCCAGCAGGCCTTTCTCTCCCCCTGCTCCAAAACCAATTTCTTCTGTGCAAGCATGTCAAGATAAATGGAAACGTTTTTTTATTGGTTTAGCATTTTTGAAGACCTGATGTATGGTGCAGTGTGAGTAACACTGTAACTCCTGGGCTCAAGGAACCTGGCTTTGGCCCCAGTCAGCAAAAAGCTTTCTACTGGCAGGAGAATGAAGTGCTGATCACAATCTGCTATCTAGCTAGAATCTAGACTCAGCTTGCATAAACTTAAAGAGGGAGAGGGAAAAAATGGTGATGGGGTATGTTTAAGAGAGCAGAAGGCGCTTGACTGTCACGCTCATCGCAAACATCTCTGTCCAGCTCTGTCTTCATTGTACTGAATTAGTCAAAGAGCCTCTTAAAGTTTTCTAGGGATGGATGGATTGCACATTCAAACTTAGGCCACTCAGGAGTTTGCATAAGCGAGTGTGGAGCCCCTGTCCCAGTGTGCTGGGAAGCTCATTCAGACTAAGAACTATGTGGTTTAGCCATTAAAATGAACTGGATTCACACCCCTTATCATGAGACAGAGACAAAGGCCCTGCATAAAAAACAGGCCGGTGCATTTTTATGTGATATTTTGGGGCCAATTGGATTACGACCTGACAACAGATTTGCCTTTTCTTCCCACCACCAAAAGAGAGCACCTCAAAAAGCCTCTGAGTTCTGCTTCATTTGACCCTGTGCAAAGCATATGTCCGTCCGTCTTGCTTGTATTCTGTCTAGAAGATGGACTGCTGCAAGGGTCAAAGAAAGCATCCCTGCCCACTTGAGTGTATTACAAAGCCTTCAAACAAAATCACTTGACAGGGGTCTTTCCTTTTAGGGACGGACTCTATTTCTCCCAAACCTTTTGTCACTTCAAACAAGTTACTCTGATGTTTTAGACACATTTTTCTAATGTTTTACACTCCATATAATCTGCTGTGAGTAGCAAAGCCTATTTTGCTGGCTGACATTATTGATGGTGCCCGAGACCTCGCAAAGGTCAGCTCAGCAGAAAGGCTTTGGTTTCGGTCACCATAGAGATTGAAAGAACACATAACACACCCACACTCACCTTCACACACACACACATATACAAATATCACTCACAAAAGTGGGATATATATTTTAAAAATTATTATTAAATGAATGAAAGAAAATCTAAATATAATTAGAATATATTTTGGGGGGGGGGGGATTGGTCAAGTTTTTCCTACATATTACTTTTTAGCTAAAAAGCTGTAGTTCAGTAGTTATGACAGGGTGGGATGACATAAACTCAGACGGAGCTGTGTAATTTGTCAACCTTTTCATTACTAAAAGATTTCTGAAATAATTTTGTTCATCTGAAATAATGTGACAGTAGGCATGCAGCAGCAAAATAATATTGTATAAACACAAACCCACACACTATTTTTAATTTACTTTTAGTGTAGTGTCACAGAAAAGGGTAATTTTTTCTTCTTCTGGAATAATACATTTTAGCACCGGTAAAGAATTCCCCCTTCTCAAGTGCAACGTAACTCTGCTGCGGAAAGCAGCAAACACACACTGATCCCTTGTTCAGACTGGAAATGGCCTTGACAGGATCACAACTCCCTTGTTGTTTATATCAGTGAGCAGAAGCTATCCATTTCAGAGCAAGGTGCCTGATGCCTTTTTCCACCTGCGGTCAAAGTGATATTGGTTTCTCGTATTAAAGGGTAGAGGAAGCTGCCGGCAGCTGTGAGTCTGCCAAACTCCCATTCCCAAGGCCAATGAAATCAGGTGTCAATGCAGCTGAGCAAAAACAACGGCAAAAGTTTTCTATTTCAATGGCCTTGTGGGTCAACAAGATGAGGCCAGATTAAAGAGGAATGTTGATTCATGGCAGAACTGACAACATGGATGCTCATTTAAAATCACATCACAAAATAAATCACATGCCTTGGCTAAAGTCAAGAAAGCCGTTTCTCCATTGACGTAGGATAGTTCTTACACTCAGGTTCTACACCTAATATTAAGTATAAACCTATGAGTGAAATTATTTACTGGTAATAAACCAGCAGAACTCCAAATCGTTGGCACATTGAACAGAAGAGATTACAATTATCACATAATTACCAACAATATCATGTTTATTTCTTCCTTTGTTATTCAAGTTCAAGGTTCTTTATTGCCATTCACATCACATGTACATGGGGTGGAACGAAATTGTGTACACAGAGTCCTAGTTACATCCAACAATAGCAAAAATATAAATAGTAAAAAAAATAAAATAAATAAAAACAGTATTAAGGATCTAAGATATAAACTAAGAAATGCACTAACCTAAGAAATATGCTTAATACTTAATAGTGCAAAACAATACACAGATTCATGCGTGGCTACTACACAGAAGACACAATTGACTTGATTTTTGGGTAATTACTGTTGTAGATATTTCAGATTGTTACTAGAATTCAGAGTTACCTGTATTTGCTTACCTGAGTTACCTGTATTTTCTAGTTAGGAACATGTCCACCTCCATATTTGCACGGTGACACATTGGTGAATATAAGGACAGGGAAATTTTCAGGCATGTTGCTGGGCTATTAGACACTAAAGTGTCAAAGAGACAGGCATAAAGATTGCTAGTCTGACATACAAAGGTGCTGTTTGGAGGGTAGGCACCACTATGGTAAATTAACCCCAGTCACCAGCCAACATTCAGAGATAGTCTGTGTTTGTTTTCCCCGTTACTCTGTAGGTAGGTCTGTCACTTGCATGGTCTATTCTGGTATAGAAATTCCCCTGTCTCTTTTAAACTAGTTCATAAGGGAGGTCAGGTTGGAGATTTAGGAGAATTTGTGGCCTGGAGATGTAGGAAGTGTTCTTCTAACTGTGAGCCAGTGTACTTAAGAGTACTTCGGGTCCCCTTAAAATCCTAGTCTAACGTCAGCTTTGGTTTTTCATGGAGTGTTAATAGTTTTTCAGAGTATATGGTGGTCAGTTAGTCATTGAGTTTTATAGAGTGTAAACTTTCAATTGGGCTTGCATCTTTTTTTACCGTACTGCCTTTAAAACTAGTCAGTTCTTATGTAACTAGAGAGATTTATCTTGTGAAGTTTTACATCATGTTGCACTGTGTGCAACAACAACCTTCCCATTGTGTTATTCTGTGTGGAAGAATGACATGTTATTGAATAGAAATGTGATAGAATAGACAGATGCTTGTTGGTGTTAAGATACAGTCCTGGCTCTAGGTGTTAGTGAGCTGCCCCAGGCTGCCCCCCCAGTCAGTCTTCGCCTGGAACACTATCATCACTTCAGTTCTCTACCAACAATAATACTACCTTAGCTAGGCTGCATGTTTGTTTACCTTCCCTGCCTCTGCTCATAGACAAAAATGTTTATGCCTATCTTGTAATAAAATAGACTGTGCTGAATTTAAGGTTGGGGGTGTTGGGTATGAAGGTACCAAAGTACTTCATGTCCCCCGATTCACCTCAAAATGTGGCCAGGGTCAGAGGGACATCTGTGGTCAGCATCAGGTTGATAGAGGTGGACTGTGAGGACAGCTACTGTCATCAAGGGGTAAATAGAAGTAAAGAAAAGGGGTTGATTTGTGCTCACAGGCTCAGAGATAAAGGACTGTGTTTGGGCCGAGGCAGAGTTTGACCAGTAAACAACCAGTGGGGTGCCTAAATGGCTCGAGGATCAGCCTGGGGCTAAACCCGAAGGTCTCTCTCACCACTGACTCTTCTAAACATGAGATCATATGTGCACACATACTGACCCACAACACACTTTTTAACGATAAGATGCCGCCTTGGATAAAAGGAAACCCACATCATTAAAAGCACATCCAAGCTGATATAAGTCTGCAGATAACAATCAGGAAATAAGTACATACAGTCCCTAAAAGAAGAAATTGTTTCTGATGTCCTTAATGAAAAAAGGCTTTTCAACTTTAAATATGTTAGAATCTGTTTTTGACACGTCATCATCATTAAGTTTGAACATAAAAAAATGAGGTTTAAATTCAATTCCAGATATTTTAGTGAATTTTCTAATAATAGTGGGGCTTTATTTACAGCTTCCTACTGTTGTTCTGTTTGCAAGCCAACTTTGAGATCAACCAAAGCAAGCTCAAAATCACTCTGGAACTGGTTTTAGATCAACTGTGACTCAATGTGGCTCTTCAATGTTGCGCTCAAAACACCAATAGTGCACTACAAAGCCACCGTGCACAATGCAATGTCTACCAGCTGAAAATGTGATACAGTCTGAATCCACTTTCTGGTACTTTCTTAGCATGTCACTCATCCCAGGAGGACAGAGTTTGATCCAAACTGAAAGGCACAGTTTCCAGAGGGAGTACAGCCGGCCCTGCCTTATCCCGGTCACCATAATCTTTGGTGTCTCCTCCGAGTCAGGTGTAATCAGTCATACACTGCTACATGTTTTGACACCTGTCCTGTGCAGTGCAGGGGACGTAAGCAGGTTTGTCTCTTCTTTGGAAACAGACACACAGACAATCAAAGCTATCATCACATGAATTAGGACAGACAGGTGGATTGTCAGAAAAGGGATTAAAAAGAGGGATAGCGGAAAGAAATGAAGGTTCTCTTATAATGTAGGTTTTTTTTTTTTCTTTCAAAAGGTTGGATGACTGGGGAGGCGAGTCACTGTTAATGGGAAGAAATGAACGCGCTTGAGTGGTGGATGTGACAGGAAGAGACTGTTCTTAACAAGGCGTCAGAGTCAGTCACAGTTGCAGATCCATCACTTCTCAGAGGCTCTGCAAAGGGGGAGAGTGGGGGGTGGGGGAGCATTTAAGAATATTCAGAGAGAGAGAGAGAGGAAGTGTGTGACGGGTAGAGGGGAAGAGGGAGACGGTGAGAGGAAAGAGGGATTTGAGTGCGGCTGACAGCACTGCATTTAATTTGGGCTGCCAGATCCTTTTTCGTTTGACTCTCGCTCAACCAGCTTAGAGGCTGCGGAGAACTTCGAGGCGAAGGTTTGCCGGGATGTCTCTGATTAGCAGTGATGTGCCACGTCACACTTTAAGCTGGCCTGTAATTCATGTTCAACAGGGGGATACTTACACATTACACTGTGCGGTGCAGGACGTGATTAATTGACTCACACTCTAATATTGGGTGTAATTTGCCCATCCTCTGATGTGAAACTGACTTTATACTAGACTTACTGTATGCTGCAATCCTGGGGATGTTATAATTGAGTCGGCTCAGAGCCGTGTAATTTTATTTATTTTTTATTTTTTTACTGAGAATATAAACTCAAGGGTTGTAGGGAGAGCTTCAGATTGTCTCTTAGCTTAATTTCACACTTGAAGGTTTAGGAATAAAATGAAGCTTACCAAGTTTTTTTTAATATTTTGGTCTATTTTTAAAATTGGTCTGAAGTGTTTCTTTTGTATTCAGAAGAACTGAAACAAATAAGATGAGGCAAATCATTTTTTTTTAAATTGTAGTTATTTTTTTCTCTCCGCGATTAATAAATAAAAGCTTAATTATATTTCCATTCATTCCTACTTTATAGATACATTTACCTTTTCTGTTCCGATTTGCAGACTATGCTCTTCCTGGCTGTGGTGGAGGAGGAGGGCCAAGCAGAAGAAGGAAGGAGGGAGATGGCAGAAACCCTGCTGGCTGCTTTGACAGACAGACACCAGCAGAGACAAACATGGAGGGACAGGTAACATGTACTCTTTGACTGAGGGTTTAGACATTTAAAAAATATGGAAGATGAGCTCTGTCTTGCATGTAAAACAATCAGACACAAATGTAAATCACCTTTAATGCTTAAGAGATGATCACATTTGATTGCTTTGCTCTTTTTCACCAAGATAAAAGATACTCATTGTATGTTTGAATGAATGAATTATAATGATTCCTTGTGTGTTAGTCTTACTTTTTTCCATGTGACAATGGTGCTTTATTTTATTGCATGTACGCTTTTTGGACACACCAATAGATCCCAAAGGAACCTGATAAAATAGTAAGGCTGTGAATGTGAAATGTGAATTTTTTAAATTTATTAATTTATTTATTTTTTAGTTTTTGAGTCCTATACTATTCCCACTGCTATTAAGATTTAAAAAAAAAAAAAAAAAAAGATTACCCTTTTATCGGTGCAGTAGATTTTAATGTGTACAAAAACAAATTGTTAAACTCATCAAGCGTAAAATTAAAAAAAATAAATAAATAAAAAAACCCAGACACTAGCTTATCTTAACCTATATTAGAAGTCTCTGCCGTGTACTTTATTTCAGGGGTTCCCAATCCTTGTCCTTGAGGAACTCCATCCTGCATGTTTAATTGTTTCCCAGCTCTGACACACCTGGTTTTAATTAATGGATGATTCACAGGCTTTTGCATAACATGAGTAAGTAAATAAATCACTGAATCAGGTGTGTTGGAGCAGGGAAACAAGTAAAACATGCAGGATGGTGTTCCACAAGGACCAGGGTTGGGAATCTCTGTTTTATTTTAATAACACCAAATGTTTATTACTACAAGACTTGCAACAGTTACGACACATGCACGCTCTTCAAAAATCAGTAAGATGTGTACATGGTTGATGCAGCTTCCAAACAATATGTCGTTGGCTAAATTTGACAACACACGGCAAAATACTCAAAGGAAATTTTGTTCCTGAATTTGATTTCATAATTGAGAGTCACCACAGGTAGATAGTTAATAATAAACATTACAACCTAATTATTAAAACTAAAGTTTGATTAACTTTTTCAGCTTCTTCAGACCTTAAGAAAATAGGAAACAGCCAAACTTTGATACAGATGTTCTATGGATTGCCATACCAACACACGCAGATGTTTAAATCAAGTGTGATACTTACTTAAATGAGTTCATATGACTTCCTTCCTTAAAATGTGTGAAGTGGTAGACTTTTATCACTTTGAACATGTAATCTAAAATATATGAAAAAAACATTATTTGATCATGATTCCTTCTGAAGACCTGGTGTGTGGATTCCACAGAAATGCAATGCTGTGACCGATTTGTGTTTTGTGGTTCTGTGTGTCTGGCAGCTATCACTGCGACACGTGTGTCTTGGATAAACTCGCTCACTTCCTTCCCTTCAGATAAGAACAGAGAGCTCTGGGATTAGAGCTCTGGCCCTTTATTCAGATAAAGAAGGGCCTTGTACATACCCCATAGTATTATTTTAGCTGTTTATATTCTCAGTCACCCTCTTCCTCAATGCCAGCAAGAACACACAAACACTGCCCTACATGTTTTCACTAGCATTACATGAACACATTACACAGCTTTTTTTCTCTTTCAATGTATTTGACCCCAGCGTTGCACACAAACACATTTTGAAATGAACAAACTGACTAGACAATCCTGAAAATAGCACCTATGATCTAGAAAAACAACACAAAAATGGTCTGTTAACTTCCTGGTGTGTTTCATGACGCCCCTTTGTGTTGAGTTTTCCCCTCTGGTTGACCCTTTGCTCTGTCCCATCCAGATGAGCCTTGTAAACAGACTGTTTCTACACACCTAACTCTACTGTGTCGACGGCCGAAGCCTCACAGCTCTCATGTGGGTCCTGCTCTTATAGTGCATACCAGCTGCATGTGCTGAAAGCTAGAGACCATCTCACCATCATCACTGTCCCCCGCCACCCACAATGCAGTGTTACCACCTACTAACTTTGTGGGCTTTGCTCCTGACAAGTATCAGACCAGGAAAGGAAATGCTCAGTCCTTGTTGTCAGGACAGACAGACATTTACTTTATCAGCTGTGGAAGACTGATGAGATTAGCTTTTT
>JARVGV010000645.1:21720026-21730607 GCA_031762435.1 Hypsolebias longignatus | reverse complement strand
ATACCGATTTGGTCGTAAACTGGAACTGCACACACGTGGCGGCCGTATACGCGGATTTTAGACTGAAAACGAAACCGAAACTAAAATGGCGATCGGTAACATGTTTTTAAACACGTTTTTTCAATGTAAAACAACTTAGAACAGCCGTTTTTATGTGTTTTAATGTGTTTTAATGTGTTTCCAAGCAGCTAGCTAACAAAATACCCTAAAAAAAAAAAAAAGAAAAAACATAAAATGCTGCATATAAAAGTCTGTGAGGTGTGATGACGTCACTGGGGGCGGCGGCCGTAAACGCAAAATGCCTTAAACCGATGACACCTTAAACCGGGGACTACCTGTAAAAATAAAACTGATCTATGATTGTAGCCTTAGGGAAGAACTTCATGATGTAGGCATTTTATGTATTGAGTGATTGTTACGCGTGTAACAGGCTTAGGAGTACACTGAAGGGAAAGTCATATGATGAGGTTCCAGAGTACTACTGTTAGGACTAGTATCACTATCCAGGGTTCTAGATAACTGCGTCAGTTAGGACATAGTTTAAACAAACCCTCTGGGATGTGACAAGCTATCAGATGTCACAAACAGTAGCCTCACATTCGCATCCTTATTATTCCCACGATTGGTAGAGACTTAAAAGCAAAACTGACAGTGATAGCTCATTCTGTTTTCATTGGCATAAGTTATCAGTCCAAACTTTGCCGGCTGCACCCTTGTTTTCTCTTTACCTCAAGTGTTTGTTCTTTTCAGTGGTGGGCAAACACCTGCGTGTGGTGGCTGGATCTCTCAACCCACAATTGTGTTCTCTTTCTCTGTTGTGTGTATCTTTTACGCCATGCCACATACTTTTGCCGTCATCTGCATCACTTATGTTTACTTGGTTCAGGGTACTGAGGGAGAAAACAAATAAGGGCATGTCATCTGCCTCTTTCATCACTAGCCAGCCTGTAATTAGCGCAAGCGCAGTGGTTAGCCTTAGATGCTGTCATCTAATTTGTCTGTCTTTATCTTAAACATGTCTGTGTGGTCCCTGAGATCGGGTACTTTTGCGCAGCATGATTGCCTGTGGCCAGGGTGTTTGTTAGGTGTGTGTTTGATTGCAAATTATGAATTTCTTTCTCAGACACCCACTCCTGTTAAGCAATCAGTCAGTTATGCGTGACATGACCTGACCTCAATAGAATCTCACAGCTGCTTTTGCCGCAGCGATCATCCTCCCATGCTAGTTTGCTCCCAGGCTGGGAAGTGCATCAAAGAATGTCTTATTCCTACAGGAATGTGCTTTGAACAAAATGACTGATGGTTTTATTTCTTTACCTTCTATTTACTGTGGAAACAAGTTGTGCTCACATGAATATGCACTTACTTCTATCTCGTCTGGATCTCAAACAAGTCAGTAATCAACTAGCGCGTTACATGTTTTCTCCTTCTGTGATTTAGCCATGGGACTGGGACGTTTGCAACAAACACACTCTCTTTGTTATACATCTTGGCTTACCGTGAGTCACAAGCGTACAAAATTATTCATAGTCATTTTATAATTATGTGTTTCACTAAATTACAAGTTTACCAACAGAATGTGGCACAAAGATTGATAATGGGAGATTTAATATGTCGTTAAAAGTCCCACACACATTTGAACTCACTTTTTGCAGAAATGTTTGCCCATTAAAAGGCATACAGTACTTTTAATATGGAAACAATAATTTTGGTGTATAAAAGACAGGATAGTAAGGTTTTTTTGGGAGAGTTCTGGGACTGTTTCATAAACAATCAGGCAAGCAGGGACACACGTTGTGGTCCATCCAAAAGTCCCAGAGAGCTGGCAGTGAGCTATTAGGCAAGTTAAAAGTGGCAGGCATATGTAACTCAGTAACATCATGATGTTGTATAATAAAGTAGTTTGCACCAGAAGCTCTGCTCTTACGCTACATTTGATCTAAATGTATTTTATTATGGTAATTATTATCTAGCATGTCTTTTTTGAAATACATATAAATCTTTGTATTAAATCATCAATACTGAATAAACGTTGCTATTGTGGTGTGTGAACCAATGAGTACAAATGCAATGCATGGGTTTAATAACTAGACAATTCACACACAAAAAGCTTCTTCAATTTCAAATCAGGCTTTGTGTCTGATTTGATTGCATGTGCTTTGAGGTGATTATTTTTGTGGATGGTGGACTCTCAAAGCTACAAGTGCAGTAATTGTATGCCTTATTTAAATATTCTCAGATGTGCATTAAAAGTCCAAATATACATGCTTCCCTGCAAAATATCAACACCCTCATACACATACAGACGTCCTGCCTTTAATTCAATACACACACAGCTTTCTCCCTTTCTCTGGTAATTATAACCTACACTGCAGGAACACTTCATTTCATTGCAAGCATATTGTCTCTTCAAGGCTGGCAGGCAGGTCATAAATTATCCTGAAGGTGAGGGTGGAAGTTGGAGGAGATAGTTGTGGAAATTTCATCTGTCTGCCGTAGTGGCTGCAGCTGCTCCTGTCACAAGCCGTGTGCCATAGGACGTACAACGGGTCAGCGTGCACGGCTGTATGAGGGTGTGCTCCTCAGTTTTTGCGTAGGTGTGTGAACACATGAGAGCGATTACAGTGAGAACAAATATACTTGAAGCACGTGCATCAATGTGTATCCCTTCACGTTCATCCCTCATTTGTGTGTCGCTGGGCCAATGCGTACAGCAAGGTGGCCAGGTAAGACCTGCCTGTCAGTGTATAGAACATCTCTGGCATCCTTGTCACCCCAGGGGCCCCAGCTCTGCCCTGAAGCAGGAAGGCTACACAGGGGGACAAGCTCGCAGGGCCGTCCCCAAGCTGTCTCTGTTCATTACTGCTACAGAGACGGGATGCGGCCGGCAGGTGGCCAGACCTTTACTCCTTACCTGCTGTGATCATCTGCTGCTCTATTTTTTGCAGATGTAGTTGGCTGTTCAAGTGTGCTTGAAAAGCAGCAAAAAAAAAAAAGTCAGAGAAAACCTGTGACTTAAGCAGTGAGGTGAATATTTTACTTGTGACCTGCACATTTGTGACAGATTCATTGAAGCGATGTGCCTGTACATGCACATTTTCAAATCCCTGCGCTTACATATTTACACATCAACTGAACTTTTGCATTTGAAAGAAGCTGATGTGCTGCTCTAGCACTTTCTTGACACAGCATAGAACCCTTCTTCTCAACAGACAGCCTCTTAGAGTGGCAATTAGTAAGAAAAGACAAATGTAGGGAAAATCCTCCCTCATCTCCTCCTATGTCAATCCCTAGTTTTCCGCAAGAATTCTATTAAGGCCTAAGTCCATATTTGTTAATTGCAATTCTAACTAGCTTGCCTCCTGATAAATGGATTGCTTCAACAGTGATGTGGGGATAAAAGGGATATCAGCGATTTCACTTCCTCAAACAAAGGCTGCCTCTGAAATGGGTCATCAATCCCATAGTGATAAATGTCTGAAGGAGTAATGACTCCTTTATCGGCTCTGGATTACTACAGATATTTGTAATTAGTGTAGCCACACAAGGCCCTGTTAGATGTTTTTGAGCTGGTACAATATTGAGCTGTGACTAAATGGGAACTTTCTGGGAATAATAAGAATAGTTGGGGTTATTGTATTCCAGGAGGCACGGGTGAATCTGAAGATCCAGGTCTCTAAGTCAGTGGGAACAAGCTTTTGTGCTCTTCTACAAATGCACTAATGCATTAAGACACATATATACATACACTATATACTATATATATATATATATACACTTACACTCATATATAGGTAGTCCTCGGTTCCCGACCGCCTCGGTTCCCGTTTTTTCGGGTTTACGACCGCCACTCCAGTGATGTCATCACACCTCACGTTGACTTTTTTATGCAGCATTTTATGTTTATTTATTATTTTTGTTTTTTACAGTATTGTGTTAGCTAACTGCTTGGGAATACAGCAAAACGGCGTTTTAAGTACGCTGTTGTTGTGTTACATTGAAAAAAACGTGTTTAAAACGCCGTTACCTTTCGCCATGTGGTTTCAGTTTCGGTTTACATTTAAAATCCGGACCTACAACCGCCACGTGGGATGAGCTCCGGTTTACGTTCAAATCAGTATACGACCGGGCCATTGTAACAGATCTCGGTCATAAACCGAGGACTACCTGTACTTCTAAATACACAACCTGAAGACCATCCGTTATGTTCTATGTTTATTGGTCACACAGCTGTAAAAAGTAGAGGGGGCTCCTCTTTTTCTTTCTCCTCCTCCTTTAGCCCTAGAGGTAGCCACTGCTTTGCCAGGGGGAATGAACAGTTTGCTTTGAACTCCCATTTCTCTTATTTCAGGTTGAGATTTACTGGCAGCCCTGAATTTTTCCTTCTTCTTCCTCTACCAGGTCTCATGAAATCACAATGAGATGTATTCAGCCTCAGGTGCAGCTCTATTCACAATGCAGTTTGACACTATGAAGACCTGCTCCCCTCTGTTTTCACAATGCACCTGTACAGACGGGCTGCTGACAAGTCTGTATAACTTATAAAATTGTCCTTGCTGTGGTTGACATACAAAGTTTTTTTGTTTGTTTAATATCGATATAAAAGTAACGACAGCGGTGTTTGATTATTTTTCTCCATAGAAATATGAATATAAACACACAAACTTTGCAGACAAATAGTACCAATGAACCCTTTGTGTTTAGGCTGCTGGTTGGTTGAGGCTTTTGGTTTTTTGCCAAAATTTACTCTCTGACGACCATCCAACAACCCCGGTAACCTATACATACATATACACAGCCTGCCTGCTGCTGACAGACGTATTAGCAGATGTAGCCAGGACTGGTAATGGCAGGTGATTATAAGTGGCACATGTGCCAAACTAATTAAACCCCTGGGTTGACAGCAGCATTTGGTAGCAGTGGCATTCTGGCATGCTGGCATTAGAATAATTGTAGCAGTAGCACATTTCACCTGTGAGACTGCAGCTCACAGCATCATTTATTTTACAGCAGGCTATGTCGGATGTTATAAAAGCGACTTAAGTTGACATGCTTTAAGTTTGATGCGTAGAGCTCTCTACGTCTGTCTTTGTCTGAACATGCTTCACTTTTGTATATGTGTGTGTGCATGTATATATTACTGTATCTGTAATAAAACCACTTAGTATTGTATTTAGTAAACATTTGCTAAACGCCTGTTCAAAATCTCTGTTCATTGCTCATCTTTATGCCACTAGATATATCTGGTAAGAGCTGGAAGTTAAGGGAGAAGTTTTTCAGAAATTAAATTACCTTTGTCTTTTATACTAAATGTAAAAAAAATAAAATAATACTTTGTAGGGAGTGGTGGCACAGAGGTTAGAGAAAGGCGATTTTGTGATTGAAAGATTGCCAGTTCTATCCCATGGACCGATAGCATCAAAATATGGGTGGGAAAGTTGAAGCACCCACACCTACCGCCACCCACATTTGCTCCATGCTGGGCCCTTGATCAAGGCCCTTAACCCCCACCTTCTGCTCTCCTGGTCGTCCTAGATGGCAGCTCTCTGCACCACACACAAGGCTGTGGTGACTCGGTAGTTCGTGGTTGTGTCAGGAAGGACATCTGGCATAAAAACTATTGCTAAGTCTTTGTAAGAGTTAGTTTGCTGTAGAAACCCCTGAAGTAGGGAGCAGCCAAAAGGAAAAAAAAAAAAAAAACTTTTTATACAGTAATGTACTTTTATATAATAAAACGTTTCCCCAGCCCATATAAACATATACAACACATATATAAACACACATGTACATTGCACACAAGTTGCAGATGTTGTTTGCATGTGCATTCCCAGGTGTAACAATATTCCATATGTGATTTCTAATGACATTTTTCTTTACATTCATTGAAGTTTTATATATAGAAAAGATCAAACAATTCTAAATATAGTAGTTGGGAAAGTAATGGAATGGTAAATGGACTGTACTTATATAGCACCTTTCTATCTTATCAAGATACTCAAAGCGCTTTACAACACAATCTGTGCCCTCATTTACCCATTCATACAGCACTCTACTATATCTCTACAAACTAAATGAACAAATCATTCTAAAGAAACTACTCAGTGCTTTATCACATTCATACACCAATAGGACACACATCGGAGGCAAAAAGGGGTTCAGTTTCTTGCCCAGGGACACTTCGGCATGTGACTGCTGGTGGATTAGAACCCCCAACCCTTGCATTAGAGGACGACTGCTCTACCCACTCAGCCACAGCTGCCCCAAAAGGATTGTTAAAGAACATTACGTTAAGAAATACAGGTACTAAATTATAGGAAGTTGCAGACATGTTCCTGTTTTTAGTTGTTTACCCTGTTTGATAATGTAGCTTGTTTTTATTTCATGTTATATCACTACTTTTATTTACTTATCATTTTATATACTTTTTATGGCTGTTTACCATTGTGTGTACCTCATCAGTTTTATTTATTTATTTATGTTTTTGTTTAAAACCAATCTCTCTTGAAAATATATTTATTTATTTTATTTACCCTTTATTTATACAGGTAGTCTCATAGAGTCACAATAACTCATTTTCAAGAGAGACCTGTTAGGGAGCAAATGGTAGGGGTTAAGGGCCTTGCTCAAGGGCCCAGACAGAGCGTGGAGGCAGTTGTGGGTCTTTCACTGTTCCTCCCACATTTTGATGTTGTCAGTCCAGGGAGTTGAACCAACGACTTTCCGATCACAGGCCCATCTTCTCTAACCTCTGCGCCACCACTCCCCAAAATGAGTCCTCGTGACTCAGTGAGGCCAACTTGTATAAGTAAAGATTGAATGAAAAAGGGTGACAACTTGATGGCCTCATACCAGAATACCTGGTTCTGTTTGTCCTCTAGTTGTGACACTCTATAGCAGGCAAACAAGACAAGGACAAAAGGAGAACCTTTTTGGTATGTACCATTTTCAGGTTACCACTTCTCCAGCTGGAAGGTCAGAGCTGTGAGTCCTCTTCACAGAGGTCAAGCCTGGGCCAGGAACTGCAACAGGAGGCCCACCTGCACACACTTTGTGTATTTCCCTGCATAAATTTCCCTTTTTACACTCACACCTGGTGTGTTGAGTAAGAATCCATATGCATTTGCAGCTCTGTAGAAACTAGTCTGTCTGTACCTGACTTGACTGATTCATGTGATAGCCTTGTGCTATGCAGCAGGTGTGGCCAGCCCAGGTGCAAACTGCGCTGCATCAAAAGGTGTATATGCAATTTAGTTTAGATGTAAATCTGATACAGTCTGTTAGGGTTGTGTAGTCAACGGAGTCATGCAAGGTATTTAAGGTCATTACACGTACTGTCTGATTTATAGGCTGTGGCGTGGCTTGTGATGCACTTTGATGTGCTCTCCAACCCAAACAACTGTGCTGAAGGACTTCCTTGTTGCAGATTTTAGTGTTGACAAATGACTTTGTCACAATTTCCAAAGAAACTACTTGTACATTGTCATGTCCACTTAAATATGTTGTAATCTCCTCTTTGCTTTACTGCACACAGTGTTTGCCACTTACTGCACCATCACATACTCTTAAGTTTTTGTTGCACATGCTCAAACTGTGTTCACTCTAGATAGCTACTGTGTTAAGCTTGTTGTAGAAGAAGTGAAAAATCAACTCTTTGAAGGCACAACTAAGTGGCCGATGGCAGCTGATAGCTGGGGCTTAGTGGATCCTCATTATATGTGCTGAAGCAAGCTGATTAAAACATTAGGTTTTTTTCACAGTATGTGTGCGAGTGTGAGTTCAGTGAATACCTTGTGTGTGTCGTGTGCATGTGCATATGTGAAAGCGCAAGCCTTTGGGCTGCCGCGGTGTGTTATCTGTTTTTTCAGCCTTGTCATACTAATTACAGTCCGTATTTACTTACATTCTCTTTTTGTTTTGTGCCCTCGATAGGCATCTGTAAGCTCCTCTGTCTAGGCTGTTCTCATTAACAAACTGATGATGTGTGATAGGTCTATCTCGTGATGATACGGGGGAGCTTTTCCAGAAAAAGAGGTTACGATACAAATGTTGTCAGCCTTTTGCTGTGACAAAGAATTATGCTCTTGTTATCAGGGATGTTGTGATTTCAGTTTTGCCAGCTGGTAACGGAGAGTAAATGCTTGAAAAGCCAAATGAAAATAATAATAATAATAATAAACGTGGTTAAAGCATCTTTACTAAAGTGTATTACTGCCTAGATTGGTGGCGTGGTGGCACAGAAACTAGAGAGGGTGTCTGTGATCGGAGGGTCGCCGATCAGCTCCCTGAATCGACAACATCAAAATGTGGGTGGAAAAGGTGAAACACCCACACCTGCCTCCACCTTATTTGCACCACTCTGGGCCCATGAACAAGGCTCCTAACCCCCCACCTGCTCCCCGGGTGCCTTTGATGGCAGCCCACTGCTTCACATGTGTGCTCACATGTCCAGTTCCCCATTGGGGATTAATAGAGTACAATAAAAAAATAAATATTATATGGCTAAACCCTTTAAAAGATGTGAGATGAAGGAAAAATTAAAAGAAGAGGGAATAAAGAAACTTTTTTTCCAGCTTGAAAGTTTTTCTAGCAAAACTGGCCATGGAGCACTCCTAAAATGCAAACAGCACTGCTTTCTTTAACTGGTTAGTGTGTATGTCATCAACGGTCAGAGACAGTGGTGGCCACATCTAACCAAAAAGTTAGCTTCACTAACCACTATTTTGCTAACTAAAAAATTAGCTTTGCTAACACTAAACTGCTAGATTAAAAAAAAAAAAAAGTAGTGGAAGCCAATGCTAAAGCGCTAACTTTTATCATATACAGGTAGTCACCAAGTTACGAATGGGTTCCGGACCTAAGGACCGTTCGTAGCTCGATTCTGCCGTAGGTCGGAGCCGAACGCACATGGCGCCGCAAGTCCGCATTTTCGGCCGTAAATCGAAACTGAAACTAAACTGAAACCACTCGGCGGCCGTAACGTCTTTTTAAACACATTTTTTTTCAATGTAAAACAACAACTGCGCACTTAGAACGCCATTTTAATGTGTTTCCAAGCAGTTAACTAACAAAATACCCTAAAGAAAAAGAAAAATGAAAAAAACATAAATGCTGCATAAAAAAGGCAATGTAAGGTGCGATGACGTCACTGGGGGGCGGAGCCGTAAGTACGGAACGCCGAAAGTCGATGGCGCCGTAAGTCGGTGACCACCTGTATTCTAATGCATTGTGCATAGGTTTTGACACACTCATTAACACACAACTGCTTCATTCATTGAAAGTTTGGGGATTTGTTTCGCACCGCTTTTATAAGACTTAACTGGATAATTTATATATTGTTGATGAATGGACTTTGACTTTCTGTTATATACTGGTTAACTAATGTGTTTACTTCTTTCTGTGTTGGAGTTTATTATCCTGTCTCCTGTATTAGTTCTGCCAAAGTTTTTTTCTGACAGAAGAATGCCTTCTTATTTCCTTCTAGATAATTTATAAAAGAGTGTCTGACTAAATTAGCTTTAGGTCCCTAAGTTATATGCTGTAAAATAAGCCCAAAAAGTTCCCAATTATCTCTCCCCACCCTCATACTTCACAGTTGGTCGTGTGTTGATAGGCTGGGGTATGTTTTCACCAAATGCGGTGCTATGCGTTTTGGCCAAATATCTAAATACAGAACAGTACTTTGATCTCGCCAATAAGACATGTCTGTATCTCAGAGACACAGTGAATCTCAGCCATATTTCTGTGAAGTTTAATTATGTAGTGTCAATTCACAGCAAAAGTCATCCCAGGGCACTATTAAAAGAAACATAAAGTTGTCTCAAGGCTGACTTTCACTGAGTGATTTAATAAAAAAAAATAAAAAATAATAATAATAAGAGTAGAAATCAACATGTTCAAGTTCAATAAGAAAGTGTTGATTATAGAGTGACAACAAGTAGAACAGCATTACTGATTGCATTAATGAGAACACTGTGTGATATACAGACTGACACAGTCTCATATATTCACTGTGTGAATGGCAGGACTATTCAATTAACAGCCTTCAGTCTGGCCCACCAATGAGTTCATGAAAAATACTTTTTTTTTTGGGGGGGGGGGGGGTGGTCTGGGTTTGAGTTCTGTTTATTGCATTTATGATTCAATGCAATAAAAGTACCCAATTTAAATGTTAACAGACCATTATAAAACTTTGTTTATTTATATAATGACTAATTGCTGGATGTCTGCCCCCTAAGCTGCTGGCTTTCAGAAACTGTGGCCCCCTGAACAGTTGTGTTGAATAACCCTGGTGGAGGTTTTTCAGTCTCTCTCCCCCAGGTTTCTGAGTGCAAGGGTGGCACTAGTGAGCAGCCGCAGCTGGAGGTCTTCCCCATAATTGGTTCCAGGTCTGCGTAAGGTTTCAGATGAGCTCTATCCCTTGATGCATCATTATCCTACCTACTGGTACATGTGCCACCACCCTTTTAGTGTACAGTAGTCCCTCGTTTATTGTGGGGTATCCATACCCTGAAGACCCGCAATAATTGAAAAACCACGAAGTGGGAATACTAGTACAAGTAGTAAGTAGTAGATAATTTTAGT
>JARVGV010000645.1:21626168-21636642 GCA_031762435.1 Hypsolebias longignatus | reverse complement strand
ATGGATGGATGGATGGATGGATGGATGGATGGATGGATGGATGGATGGATGGATGGATGGATGGATGGACCCTTTCTTTTTGAGTCAGGGCAGCAGAAAAAAGGCAAGTATTTTCGCTCACGGCTCTATTGCATGAATACCTAATCAGACCCAATCAGAAACCAGGGTTCTCTTGAATGTTATCTTTTAGCTGATGTCAGCAGATTCTCACTGTGTATGTGTGCATGTGTGTGTGTGTGTCTGTGCGCTGTCTGGGTCAGTTTGTACTTGCACACTGGGTAGATTCATATGCTAGCCATGTCCTCCTTCTCCTTCTCTGAAGTGGTGCTTCCTTTAATTCGCTCCCTAAATAAATGATGAGAACATTTAAACACACGGCTCGTCGCAAAGCCCCAAGGTCGCCTAATCGTATTATTTATGAAGTGATGTGCTACATAATGGTACTTAGTGCATGTTAACAGATGCTATTATCAGGCCCTGATCCAAAGCGCCAAAAGATATATTGGACAGTGGATGTTAATGTTGCTCCTCACCACCATAATGCAGCAGCTCTTTAAAGGGCTAACCGCACCAAAATGCAGCACTTAGGCCCAGAGCCAGTTCAACATTAAGTGGCTCCGGAGAAAATATATTACAACAAATTGTGGCAGCCCCCGGCTGTCCCCTAACAACTTTAACATCCCCTCATCCCATCCATAATGTGCCCAACCCCTCCACCCATACCTTTCTCTTTGTCTCTTTGTGCCCTTTCCATCCCCTCCCTCACTCGTTGGCCACAAGGTGGTAATAGTTGTGTGTTTGTTCACACGTGAAGGGCTTGTTAGAGGGTATTTTTTTGTTTGTTTTTTGGGCATTTTAGTGTAAAGAGATATGGCAGGCACTAGCATAATGACTTAGTGGGGAATAAAACTCTTGTAGCTCAGGAAGCCATGGCTCACCCTCACACAGTACACACACACTATACAAAGGCCATCTTCAACCTCTCCCACTTGCACCTCCAGGCCAGGGGTCACACTCGTCTGTCAAGAGGCAGAGGGAGCGCAGATTTACAGTGACAGCAGAGAACAAAACAGTCACAGCAGTAAATATTTACACAGGTCTGACAAAAGATGTGGCCAAGGTCTGCAGTCGGTTCAAAATACTGGAGAAATTGCATCTGGCCCTAGAAATATTAATCTCACAACAGTTATGCAGTTACATGGTAAGCTGGTTTTTCACAAGTGTGTCATGACTACAACAACAGTGATGAAAGAATCCTGCTTTGTGAATGGGACATTAGTCAGTAAACATAATAGTCTTTGCATCACTTTAACACTGTCAGTGACATATGACTTTGGAAATTCTCTCAGATCTGTTTAGTTCAGTGAAACTTCTTGAAAGAATTACAGTAATGAAAAAACTGAAACATCACAAGTGTACAAAACAAGTATACCAAGAACTGAAAAAGTTATCCAGGTCTACATTGTTCTATATTCTCTCCTAGATTAATTACATCTATATTTTCTGGGACCTATTTCAATTATTCTAGCTGCGAGTTGTATTAAACAGAGTTTTGTGGTTATACAAACATACCAAGCTGCTCACAAACAAAACCATTTGTTTTTAGGAAGATCTCTACACACTGATACACTCACATATAACTGACTAAACATCTTGGCATTTCTGACTATATTATACGGTATCTCTTTTCAGTTAATATAGAGTGACAAGCTTGACCAGTCTCGGTTTTTTTCTTCAACTAGCAGACCACTGGTTATTGAGTGTTACTTTGTACTTACTCAAATTACTAGAATATTTTATTCATAAATCACTTTACATGCCAATTTTTCCCATTTTCATGCACACAGGGTTGATAAAAAATAATAATAATTGTGATTTATCTGGACAAAACATAATCACCAGTTAAAGTTTTTGTGAGAAAGTTGCCCTGACATTGATGTGTGTTTCCACCAGTTGGTTTTGATGGGTAGGAGGAGTTAATGGGTTTGTGTGTTTCCTGTGTCCTGTCGCCTCAGGTGCCACTCGAATCTAGCCCAGACGTTATCCCCCGAGGAGGCCCCAGTGGATCGACCCTTTTGGGGTGTGGATGACCCCAACATGCCTCTGCCCTTTGATCTGGCCGACATCATCAACAGAGTGGAGTCACTGCTGTGGAGGTGGGCCCAAGATGTTCAAGTTTAAAAACATACCCCAACATGTATGTAATTGATATGTATGCAATGTATGCAAATAAAGGTACCAGTGTACTTACAGTAGGTCACACAGCATTTGTTGACAAGGTGTTAATTTTGATTAATAAACACTCACAATTAATTTATTAGATTATCTATTACTGGGTATTGTTTTCCATAAATACATAAACAACAAACCCATCACACACACAATACAGTACCTGTGCCTTTTGACGGGCAAAATTATTGATTTATTGCTGAAATATAGAATAAAGTACAAACTATTTATCTTTTTCTTTTTCCTTTTGTGTGAAGTTGGTTCCTAATGCACGTCATAACATATGGCCTACATGTTGTCTAACTTGCTTCTGCTGTTCATGGATTTGATAGAATATGAAATTTTCATCTGATGTACTGCATTAATAGTTCCAAACCTTAACATATACTGTACTTCAAACTGCCCAGCAAATAGACTTAAGGATCAGTATCATTTGCAGTGGTGGACAAAAGCAACTATCAATTATCAAACATAAAAACATTTACCTATTTGTTGTAGTTGTGAACATTGTATCAAAAGTAAATGAGAAATCTTATCATTTCACATTTTCAGTATTCGTAGTTCTATATGTAGTTTTCTCATTTTTTTTAACATCCTAATCAGTAAATAGACACAGTACGATATGAATAATTAAATAAATAAAATAAACATATACATAAAATGCCATAGAATAGATAATACAGTACTGTATTTGTATTTTACTGTACCAAATATTACATGCCAAATAATATGTTGTCACAACACTAGCCCTAGTTCTAACCTCTTGTTTGTGTGAACTCAAAACAGTTTAAAACTTATTAAACATAGTTACATTTTAATCACAATTTCATGCCAAAGTTTTTTTGTTTGTTTGTTTGTTTCTTAATGAAGACCTTCATTAATATTGGCTCAGAGATACAAGAAAATATAATTTGATGAATGCGCATGTACTTTTTTCAGGATGTGAAGGAAAGCTTGATGGTCCGAGGAGAAAACATCTGAGGAGACCCCGACAGCTTTTCTCAACGGTTGGCATGTCAGCTGAGAGGACAGACCACTGACGATGCATGTGAATCCACCAAGATTGAATTATTTTGAAATTGGGACATCTTCATCCTTCTCCACCTACTTCACCTTTCTCTACTACCCTTGCGGACCCCAACGTTTTCATCACCCCCAAACCCCCACGACTTGGATTTGGCTGGAAGGAAACCAGACCACCGTAGATTCTGCATAGTGCTTATGTAACATGCTAACAACGCAATACTTAGCATCAAGCTACTAGTACTCAAACGATTATTGAAATGTATTGGGAACCTGCATTTCAGTGTTAGCATCCATTGTGTAACTATTTATCATTTCTGTGTACCGGTATTTCTCTGTTGCTTAATCTCACGTAAACCAGTCATACTTTTCCCCAATGCATTGACTCCTCTGCAGTTACAGTACAGTATACATACAGTACATATATGCTTTCAGCTTGTCACAGTGTTATAATACAGTATAGAATGGTAAGAAAAGTCACTTTGCTCACATGGTATTGCATTTTTTTCACTTGTGAATAGAGTAACTGATTTCCGTGTTTGGAAGTGGAATGAGCTTGAAGAGACCAAAGACGAGACATTGATAAGAAAGTTCTGAATGTCACCCAGTAGAAAATATGAAGAATGTGTCATGTTTGTGGTGCAGTGGTGTGCTTGTGCCATTTTTGTCATGAGAAAGTGTGTGTTTGTGAGTGTACATTTAGGCATGGGAATATGCTAGTGATCAGTCGACGACTTATGTGTTTTTTGTTTGGGTTTTTTTTGTTGGTTTTTTTTTTTGTGTATGTTTGCTTTTGTGTATATTTTCTGTCTCACTCTCCCACATGCCTACATGAAGATATGTCTGAATGTTAGTGTGTGCGTGCCTGTAAGGATGCCTACAAGTTGTTTGTTCTTGAAGAAGTTCATATGAAGAAACAGTCTTACAATGAAGCCCCCAGCCCATCTACCCCCCACCCCCTCCTCAGCCTCTCTGCTCTGATGAAAGGCAGCGCTGATAGAATGACCCGGAACACAACCACCGTTTCTCATAATTACAGCTGTTCAGTTGCTTTTAATTACTCTTAAAGCGTGTAGAGCACCACGTTCCCCTGTAATGCTGCAGGCCATCCGAGTGAGCGAAAGAAAGATCCGGAGCTTCTGACAAAATCCACTTTCAAAAAATATATAAATAAAGCTTAAAGACGGTGCAAAAAAAAAAAAAAAAACGAGGGCCGACGTCAAAGCGTTGTAGCAGCCCTACTTGTTTGATTTCTCTATCTAGTCCATAACGAAGTAGAGATGCTGTTTACTATTAAAAATGCAAAATGCACTTTTTTTTGCCCTTTTTACTTCTGATCTTATTTTTTTTGCAAGATGTTAATGGTTGCCAAACGCTGTTCTTCTTACTTCTTTGTCTGCACCTTTGTTCTTTGTTATTGTCAGAGAGATTTATTTGTAGATCAGAAGTAGTGTTGACTTGTTTGAATCACTCTGTGCTCCCTGCGCCTCAGCTTGTCTATCTGAAGCAATAGGGATGGCAGTAAATAAAAAAATATGTGTTTTATCCAACAGCCTGTGTCCTCCTCCTTTTTTTTTATCATCACAAGCAAATAAAACTTTTCTTCATGTGTGATAGTTGATTGATTGTAATTACGACCTGACATAACTATCCAGCCAATGCATTGAGACACTTTTGTTTTTAAATAGAAAGTCAATCTTTAGAATCTCAGTTTTTGAGCTAAATGAACAGCTTTGTTTTAATTATTATTATTAAGATCCATGTTTATTTCTGATACTGAAAGGCAGGTGATAATTATTTTGTCTTTGTGAGTGTGAGTGAGTGGGTGAATGTACATTATGCATCTATGTATCTGTTAGCAAAATGTCTCATGAACCACAGGATGGATTTTCATGAAATTCCTAGAACGAAATCATTAAATGTACAAATTTGGCTAATTAACTTTTCAAAATGGCCCCCACGTACAACTGATCTTTGAAAATACAAGAAATGTCTTTAACTTTATAAATTTTACAGATATTGAGCTAAATTGTAGTGTTATAATTACTGAGTCTTTCCAAACTCATATTTCTAGCACTCCTTGACTGCAAGATCTATGTGTCTTCTATGTGCCTTTATTGGAGTCATCGTTTAGCAAAATATCCTATATGAACCACTGGATGTATACTAATGAAACTCCCACAAAGTAACCAGTGGATGTGAATTTACATCTGATCTGAAGTCATTAACTTTTTAAGATCTTAAAAAAATTGTTTTGATCCAGTGTAATTTACAACTGAGCTAAAAATGAACCATTAGTAGCTGTACTGGTATCTTGCATGTAACTATCAACTGTTGGACAATACCTCTTGATCACTAAATGGAATTACTTTTTACCTTTTAGAAAATAGTCATTGGAGGTACAACCACAATAGATTAAACATTCGGAGTCAGTCCAATTCAAGACAACTGATCTTTTACCATTCATTTATTACAACACATCTTAGCACCAACAGGTCATGTGACACTGC
Organism: Hypsolebias longignatus; assembly: GCA_031762435.1. NCBI lineage: Eukaryota > Metazoa > Chordata > Actinopteri > Cyprinodontiformes > Rivulidae > Hypsolebias > Hypsolebias longignatus. Next base: position 21,630,880 of record JARVGV010000645.1, on the reverse strand, counting down.
ATGTGATCATGCCTAATGTTTCCAAAAGTTGACCTAAAAATGCTCCATTCCTCGACTTGTACAACATAGATATCAGTGTTTCTTTTCTCTAAACTGTCCGAGAACATTGGCAGTGTTTACTACCAACCAATGACTGAATGGATTGATTGATGTTTCTCTTTGTATCACAGATATTGCTAATACTCTCATTGTCTCTTCAAAACCTCACCTCCACTCTCGTTGCCAGCTGCCATCCCAGAGGTCGCTCGTGTTAACTACTTCCTGTAGTGGCTGAGTGACTGAGTGATGAATGATTGTGGAGCGTTCTTCCCTTAGGGGACTTGACTGAAAAAGGGCCCCACTTGAAGAGACAATTGCACGGCGCTGGTGAGAGCCACAGGTATGCATTGTTCAGATCAGGGTCAGCCGCCAGCCAGCCAGCCAAGCCATCCTCAATTAGGGCCAACAATAGGAACGGAGAGAGATAAAATAACCAGGTGTGTGGTGGGGAAAGGTATCGGTTTAGGGTCATATCCCAGTCAAATGTTTCACTGAGGCTATAAAGCTGAGGTTAACTGAAATGTAATCCAGAAATAGGTGATAGGCGAGGAGTTCTAAGATTTATTGTATTTCTTTGGTAAATATTAAAAAGCAAAAGGCACCTGTGTTTCACATGTTGAGTTGAAAATCCAATTGTAAAATACTGTTTGAAATATAGAAACATTTACACTTTTATTTTTTTTAGTAAAGCTCAATGCATAAACAAAATGCTCTGCAATGGTTTTTGGAATTGCAAAAAAAAAAAAAAAAAATGAATACATGTATTTCATTGTATGAGTATGAGTTCACATAAATAAATTTGTGTGTCTGCTCAAGGTTCACGGTGTCCAAGTGTTTGTGTCAGAGGCCCTGGGGCCAGAGAGGCAGTAGTAATTGTAGAAGCAGGGAGAAGAGCTGAAGATAGCATCGCAGCTCTGGGACGGCTGTCAGCGGTGGGCCGAGCTACTCTCATTTGTCACCAGCACAGACAAACACCACTCAGTACCAACAAAACATTGACTTGATTGACTACATGTGAAGCAACACGAGCCCTAATGTTTTGCAACTGTTAATTACACCCAAGGTCATAAAAAAGGCAGACCTTTACATCAGCATAAAAACGAGGCAGCACATAGAGTGAGTGCTGTAAATAAAGCTCAAGGTTATGGATCTCAGCATACTTTACTACGTTGTTTTATAATATGTCCCCCCCCCACTTATGGCTTATTTAGATATTATTAATAAAAAAGCTTTTTGATAGCTTGGTTGTGTCTAATGATGAATAAAAACACATTTGTGAATGTAAAAGCACTGGACAGTTGTGTTTGCAGTTCAAATCAGTCTATCTACTGGATATGTTGTATTAAAGTTTCTAAAAAGTATGTACCAGGTTGACATTATACACTTTTTTTTTTTTTTTTTTTGATTGCAGGCAGGACTTGAGAGTGACCTGCCAGCTGAAATGTCAGTTTCTAAGCCTTTGTGTCAGATGTTGCATTCAGTAAGCAGGTGTTTTATGACTGCTGCTTGAGTTTTTAATATTTATGTACTAAACAATCCAAACTTACATATTGTAACAGTGGCAAAAAGCATCTTGACTTTTCCTTTTCAGAATCAGATATTACCTTTGGAGGAAAATTTACAACTTCATATTTCAAGATTTAAGTGTACTTCAAAAAATTTTGGGAATAAATGAGGATTTGATAGATTCATGTACAATTATAACCAAACCCACATCTGAGTGTCAGCAATGACTGAAAACGGAAGTCCTTTGTATGAAGGATGAACCGTCTCAGCAACAAAAGAAACCGTCCAGATGACCTGACTGAACATTGTTGGATTTGTACCTGGATTAATGAGCACAAACTTTGGTGTGTTGATTGAAAACATTTAATCATCAAGAACTTCACATACTTTAGGGTATTCTCTGTAATAGTTTTAGGTTGCAGAAATAGCCACTGTTAGTAGATGGAAATGTGCAATGTGTAGATTTTGCAAAGCGTAACTCCATGATTGTTCCTCCTGCAGTAGCCAATGTTTTCTTCGCCTCTCACATTGTGTTTTGACCAAAGCAGTGCTGCTAACATCTGAACCTTTTCATCCATCAAACCATGAGTCCTTTCAAATAGTCAACTGATCACCACTGACATGTTCCTTTACCCCCCGTTCATTTAGTATTAGACTGATGGTGGATTGATGGCGAGGTCTTGATGCAGTCAGGGGGTTGGCAGCTGAGCAGCTCTGATGAACACAAGGTATGGCATGATGAGAGTGTGTGCTTATTGCAGAGTTCAGAAAGGGTCTTAAGGGAGAACGGCCTTTCAGATCAAACAGTAGTTTGATCAAATGTAGAGCATGTTTGTGGGGTTTTGCTGTCCTGTTGGCTCTGGAAACCAGTAGCCACAAATTCATCTGTCCTGCAGGACATCAGTCTGAAGCTGTTGACCCATTTCTTCTGTTTACTCTCCCTGAATCATCTGAAACTTCCTCTATTTTGCTGGTTACATTTTCCTGTTTTCAGGTTCATTTTAATCTACATAAAACATTTTTTAATAGAAACGGAGGGCTTCGGTTAGCTTTGCATTTGCCAAATCAAAGAAAAAAAAGGACATTTGGAAAATACAGTATGTATATATTTAAATTTATTTGTTTTTATTTTTTCAACTCTCTCTCTCCTCAGCATCAACACTTTGACTTTCTACTGACCTTCCCGCCTCTGCAATACACTGAGTTTTCTTTCTCCAGAGTGGCACTGAAGCATCCCCACTCATACCTGTCTCTCTCTTTTAACGTTGGGATCCCTGTTATTGCTTTGCCATTCATATCAGTGGGATTAAATGGATCGTTTTCCGACGTGAGCAGCTTCTCCGCCAAGTGGTCTTGATGTCAGGCCAAGCATAATTGACTCATCTGCATCTCATCTAAAATGGATAAAAAGACTTTCTGATATCACCAGTCCTTTCCCCCTCATGACCACCCACCCCCCCAAACACACACACATGAAATTGACTGCAGAGAAAGGAAAAACCCATGGCCTTGCTTTACTTCTTTATTTATTTATTTTTAAAGTAGAACGATGACAAGCAGTTGTGAATCCGCTCGTACGAAGCATCACTGATTATAGAATAACAAATCCTGAGACAGATTATCCTCAAAATTGCTGGACTTTATTCAGACCTATCTAAAGCTTTTGATACTGTAGATCATGACATCTTATGCCATAAGCTTTTTAAGGTTTTCTAATTATCTCTCAGGATGAAAGCAATGTGTTCAGCACAGTGGTACTTCTAGTTATTTAACTGTCAATTACTGTGTACCCCAAGGCTCAGTCTTAGGACCCACTTTCTTTACAATCTACTTTGTACACAAATAACGTAGGTCAAACCATTCCTGACACATCCTTGCATTTCTATGCCAACAATACAGTTGTTTAATGTTGAGCTTTAACAGCTGCTAAGGTTTTCCAGCTTTTACAGTCTGTATCGGACATCATTCAGTCACATTTGCTCCAGCTCTAACCAGTGCTTAATGCTGATAAAACCAAAGGGATGTTGTTTTCAAAAAAAGGTTGGTACCGGCAGTCCTTCCTCCTATCATATCTACCTACGATTGGTGCACCTATTGAGTTTGTCGATTCTTACAAATACGTGTGAATTTTGGTTGATGCACAGTTCTCTTTTAAGTCGCATGTCAAAAACCGGATAAAAAAATGAAATTAAAATTGGGTTTCTTTTTCAGAAATAGATTGTGCTTAATTCTGAATGTTAGGAAACACCTTGTATCTACAACTTTCCTTTCAGGCATTGACTATGGTGACATTATTTATGTGAATAATCCTACAAGCACCTTGCAGATGTTATTTGCTGTCTATCACAGTGTGCTAAGATTCATAACTGGTTGTAACTACTATACCCATCACTGCACCCTGTAGTCATTTGTCAACTGGTCATCATTAATTTCAAGCAGGCTCTCACAGTGGTACATTTTCCTCTTTGAATCACTCCTTGGTCAGGTGCCTCCAAATATCTCCTCCTACATTTCACATCATCAGTGCAATTACAACTTGTGCTCTCAAGACATCATTACCTGCAGTGTCTCCCCAGTGTGGACTGCACCTGACAAAAACATATATTCTTACACTGCTCCTGTAACCTGGAACACCTTACAAAAAGATCTGAAGCAGTCAACTTCGATCTCTCTAAGAGATTTTAAACAATTGTTAAGTTCAATAAAAAAAAAATCAATGCAGATATGCTCCTGATTTTAGTATTTACCTCATTTCATATAATCTTCATCATCATCAACTTTATTTATAAAGCGCTTTAACACAGACACAGCTGAAACAAAGTGCTGAACATCAGTTAAAAACAAGATAAAAGACACATATATTTGGCAATCATCAGCATAGCAGTGAAAGGAGATGCTGTGTTCATAATGCTGCTTTATTTTATTTTTTTACTTTTGCTTTTTACATTTACTTTACTTTTACTTTTATTTGATTTTCATGTATATGCATTTTATAGCTGTTTACTGTTGTGTGTACCTTATCTGAGGTTTTGTCTAAAACAGGTCTCTTGAAAATGAGCCCTCATGACTCGATGAGACTTCTTCTTCTTTTTCTTCTTCTTCTTTCGGCTTTTCCCTTTTCAGGGGTCGCCACAGCGAGTCATCCTCCTCCACCCCACTCTGTCCTC
>JARVGV010000645.1:21475889-21486800 GCA_031762435.1 Hypsolebias longignatus | reverse complement strand
AGCAGTTAGCTAACATAATACCCTAAGAAAAAGAAAAAAAAAAAAAAAAAGGAAAAAAAATGCTGCATAAAAAAGGCACGTATGGCGCGATGACGTCACTGGGTGTGGCGCCGTAAGTATGGAGCGCCGTAGGTTGATGGCACCGTAAGTCGGTGACCACCTGTATATATATATGTATATTTGTTTCTTTGTTGTTTTTTTGTGTGTGTACAATCTCAAAACTGGACTTTACTGACAGACAGTAGTTCTAATTTCACTACATTTTGAGCGCATTATACACAGTCCTAAATGTTTTTTTAATACAAGCATGAATCATATTAACTTGCATGTAGTCACTCCAGAAACAAGCACTTGTCTGCTTTGACTGATACATTTTTAGAAATTTGAGATTGATGGCTGTACGCAGTAACACGGACATTTTGTTAAACAGACTCTTCTGCTACATTTGGACAATTTGATAATTAAAAAAAAAAAAAAAAAAGCTGTTTGAAGTTAGATAAAATACAACACTATTTTTTGTGTGTGTCGTTGACTAAGCTTTGCGGGGAGCAATGATCATGCAGCCTTCTTCTTGCATGTTCATTTTACATTTGTGACTGGACTATGCAGAAACCATCCAGAAATCACATAACAAATCTGAAAATGGACTAAAAACATCAGAAATGTAATTGAAAAAAGCAGCCATTTTCCAAAGGACAATCAAACTAAACTAAACAAAACAAACAAAAAACAGAAAGCCTGGAAAACCACTGATCATGAACATTTGGGGAAAAAAAATAATAAATAAATAAATAAAAAATAATTTAAAAAAAATGACTACAGAATTTTTGCACAGTATTGTACAACATTGAAACATTATGCATGAGACAAAAAGACAAGCCATACCATTATCTTTACCTACTAAGTACTTCTTCCTTTCCAGGTTGTGGGGGGTCACTTGTGTCCACATCCAGCAGTCACTGTGCAAGAGACAGGGTAAACTCTGGACAGGTCTCCAGTCCATCACAGGGACACATAAAGACAAACAAGATAACCAACCATCCACTCTCTCACTCACACCTAGGGACAATTTAGAGTTACCAGTCTAACATGCATGTTTTTGGTCTGTGGGAGGAAATCTGGAGAAAACCCACACATGCACAGAGAGAACATGTAAACTCCACCCTGAAAGGTCTCCGACCGGGATTCAATCCAGCAACCTTCTCACTGGGAAGCAGCAGCTCTATGCACTCTGCCACCATGCTGCCCCATACGGACATTGCTTACTTTTTATTTAAATATTTTAGCTTTCATGAACGTGGTACACAGTACACCTAGTTATGTTGTAGTTGTGGCAGAAACAGTAGGAAGTAGGTTGCTTATTTGGAGTGGTCTCCATTTAAAATTCTTGAACTCATAGCCTTTCAAAGAACAGCCCATTGTGTATTCATCAATTTCTTACTCATGGGGAGATGAAAATAACCAGGCTGCTATGCATAAATCATTTAGACACAATAATAAAAAATAAAAAAAAAAACTAATAGAAAATACACAGAGATGAACAGAGGCAGTCATTTGTGGTGAAATGAGTTGTAAATTTGGTTAAAACCTCTAATATTGCTTCAGTAATGGTTATAACAGTTACAGCCAGAAAAGGGGCTTTAAACACTAAATTCTCTGCAGGCTGTGGCTTCAACAGACCAGAAGAACAAGGGAAGAGACAGACTGTGGGTGTTTCTGGAATCACCTTTACTCTCAAGACTTGGCTGTAAAATGTGAAGAGACCAAAGACACATCCCTGAGGAGCTCTGAAGTGACTGTTGTCACAAAGGGGCCTTGATAGCCCTGCTGCTTCTGAGCTCCATGGGCCCCCAAGCAGGTGACAGTGGCTCGTCTGGGCCTCTGCCAGTAACAGATGTGCTTAGTCAGATGACTAATTGAAAACCTTAAACGAAATCAGCAGCTTGGCTATTTGGCCTGCATAATGACAGGCCTGTGCTAATAAAGGTAGCGAGAGAAAACACACACACCCCTCTCATCAGTGGCGCCATTAACAATCATGAGCAAGGATGAAAACAACGTTTGGTTTATTCGGCAAATGAAAGCACATAACTAGATGCTGTCCCTGGAGTCCATTTCCAATTTTAATAATACATCAAATCTAGCCGCAGCAAATGCTACTACACCGAGAGCCAAGGCATACCAAACTATTTACAGCTCAAGCATCAGGAGACAACTCCCAGAGCTAAGAGTTTAGCAAATGCATAAAGGTACACTACATGATAGCTATTAGCCAAATTAAAAGAGCCATTACCAGAGATGTGTGTGGAATCTCTTGCCAGTTAAAGACTACAACCTAAAATTTTCCATTTCTGGGAGAGAAAAAAAAATGCATGTTTGTTTCTTCTCTACCTCATCTCTTTTCTAATCTTCATCATGAAAAGCAGGCGTGCAGTCTGAGCTCGCCCTAAATTATGTGCATGAATAATAAAATAACTTCTAATTAAAAATTGTTGTTAAATATGCAAAAATGTAATGATAATGAGATTGTGCAATACCTCAGAGTATAGCACATTATAAATTACTTAGAAGTGCAAGTTGGCTTGACCCAAACATTGCATTTTGAAGGTTACTTGCAATATTCTGTCTAGGGAATCTGGAAGAGAGGGCAGAAAACTTTATTTATATCTATCTCAAACATTTTTTTTTTAAATCTACATGCTCACATATCGTCTTTACTTTATTGATTCTTTTGGGGCAAATGTCCGTTTTATTGCAACCTATTTATTAGGACATTGAAATGCCCATTGATGGAAATTTGCTTAACCAGAACATAACACAGTAACAGAATATGACAACACTACACTCCCCAGATAGGGAACATGGAACTCTCTTAAAAGATAATGATATATTTGTCTTTTTCCTAAAGATGCATTTAATAGCATGTATTGTATTGAAAGAAAACAATAGTTCACGAGAACTTGGTTTAAAATATATTTGGTATTTCAGACAAGCAACTAAAATGTCATTTATTACAACAGATCCTTTTTATCTAGTTACTTTGCATTCACTTCCCATCATCAATAATGTCACTGTCACCAAAATAAGTTGTCATTATAGCTCCGTTATAGATGGTGATTCCTTTCTGTTGCTTTAACCAGTAAATCAAATATTTCTGACTTTTTTTTTTTTTTTTTTTTGGAAGTGGGTACATCAAGCAATGTCAGTTGGCAGATTGCAGCAAATACTATAGTATTCTGTTTCTGTGGTGAAGTTTTTTGAAGGTTGATTGAGTATTAAACAAACATAATTAATATAATCTGAAGTACTTGAGACATGCAACGGCTTACAGCATGTAGACTCTAACATTGACGTGACACACATGCACAGGCTCATGCGCAAATAAGTGCATTATATTAAGATGCATTACGGAATCATATTTATGGAGATGAGAGTTGCAAGTCAATTGACGGCAATAATTTTCCATAGCTTTATAAATTCACTTGACACATGCAAAATAAAGCTCGTATTTAATATTCAGCAGAATAAGACTTCACTCAGATTGAAAGGTTTGCACTGCACATTGTCAAACATGATTGCCCCATTCTGGGCCAGCCAGCACCGGGAACAATGTGCATATTTCACTTTCAGTCAATAGGCCACCGTTATGTTTATTAAAATTTTAACAGGACTCTGGGCTTCATAGATTCATCAGCTATTCAAAGCTACTGAGCAAATCAGATGTCAAACCCCCACTCCCCCTGCCCCCTTCATGTCTCTGACCTTCCTGGCATGTGGAACACTCTGCTGCTTTAGATGACTTTCCACCAAGACTTTATGGCCAAATAAATAGCAGCATGTGACTCTAACCGGCACATATTATAATCTAGATTGCTTTTATGCTCCAACCATAAACAAATACCTGATTACGAGAAAGGAAATAAATCAGGTGACATTATAAGACGAGTAAACCCATCTAGCAAAACCTTCATTTGCTCAGAAGTGCGCGTATGCATGCGCAGAGCCGCTCAGACAAAAACCTTCTAAATGTGGAATGCCACAAATAGAAGTTCTAAGGGAAGCTTTGATTCAAATGATGCAAGATTAAATGTTTACATATATATCCAAATCAAAGTGCATGGATAAAGAATGGTGAAACCCGCTTTTTGAAATGCAAAACAGAAAGTGAAGGTCTCCCAATAACTTTTTATATACGTTGTGTGTATGCCATATAAATCCCTTTGTTTCCTTCAGAATACCTAGCGTAGCTTTCTTTAGTAACTTTTTGTTGTCCTTTCACAGCTGTTTAGATGTCTTGAGTTGGCTTATCAAACAAGATAAACACGCGATTGATGTGATAACTTGACACAACAATGTAGTGACGTCAAACAGGCTCTTTCAGAGTCAACTGTGAGTGTTGAGGCCCCTTTGATGTCAGAAATGCAAGGCAGTGTGCAAAACAAAAAGCTCTCGGTAAGGTAAGATAAAATGCTTGAATGTGTAATAATATATATGCGTGGTGGCATGCTTTGTGAGGGGAAGACAAAGAGAGAGAAGAAGAAGGGAATCTGTCTGCGGCTGAGAGCAAGCAAGTGAAATTGGATGCGTGTGCGTACGCACAAAACTCATTTTGCCCAGCTCTCAACTTCCATCCTTCATCCAGCGGATGAAGTGAGCGAGAAAGTGGCAGTTCTTTGGCAAATAAAATCGGGTTCATGCAAAGCCAGTATTAATTTGGCTTTTCCGTTAGAATGAAATGTTTTTGTTTTGGGAGAAAATTGCCCTGAGCAGTAATGAATTTCCCCTCTCTGTGCTATGTGGCACCACAATTTAGCAGAGCGATAGATCACATGGGCTGACGAGTTGAGTATGCATATATTCTAATAGAACGCTGATAAATATTAAATGTGCAACATTTAAAAGAGGCTTATTTTCCTAGCTTTTAGTGCAGAGAGTGCATTTTTTTTGGGTAATGGCTGCTGGCAATATAAGACAGGCAGAAAAAAAAAAAAAAAGAAAACACAAGCATTACTAGGGCCAATATATTTTCAGATTGATTCATCTAAATGAGTCAGTTAGCAAATGAGATATTAAAGAGGCAGCAAGTGTTTAGTCTTGCAAAGCACAGAGCTCTCTGGCATGTGACAATACCCGCTGCTGTATTTCAAAGCATCGATCACCCATCATCACAAACCCGTGGTGATTTTGTCTTTTACCTTTTGTGATGAAATGTTTACACGGATACTTGCTTGTTGTCGTTGTGATCAGTTCTCGCTGTGTTATGAAGCTACAGGAAGAAGAATAAACGCCAGTGTTTGTCTGCTAAAACAGCTCTCAGTTGTCTGTGCAAGCAAAAAACAGGAAGCTTTTTTTTGTTTGTTTTGCTTTTTTCAAAACATGTCAGACTGTTTTTTTTGTTAGAAATTAGTTTTGGACACCAGGCTGTATTTGGGATGCTTTGATGTTTTGCCATGCTCTTTGTATGTGATCTTCATGGTTAAACACATCTACAAATCAACAGAAGTACTTTCTAGTTGAACAGCTGGAGTGTCAGAGAAGTAATCAAAGCAGCCACAGTAGCTTTCTGTGTTGCTGTGTCATTCGTTTTAACTTCATAGATGATTTGGAAACACTTTTGTGCAAAGTTTTGCCAAAAAGATTGATTTACAAGAGGATGTTGTTCAATCAAACACCCACTGCCTCATTTTGAATAAACAAGGTGGTTCAAATTTAGGCTGGCAAAGAAGGGTCTGTGAAAATGCTGGACATAAATACTCAAGTGAAGTTAATTAAAAAATGTGTTATAAATGGATCAGCAGAGCTGCAGAAAACAAGAAAAAATGTAATTTACATCATTTGACAAAACAGAGTTTTTAATTTTGCATTTCCACCAAGTCAAACACAATTTCCATTTATTATATATCAAATATTTTGTTCACAGAAGCCATATCTTTGCAGAAAGCAAAATGCTATGTAACTGTGACATAAGCTGACCGATTACATTTGTTCCAGTTATAAAAGTCTACATAATAGTTTATTTAGAGCTTCCAAAAAGCATGTTAAAGATAATAAAACCTAATCAAGGTCAAGGTTACTTTTTATTTTTATTTTTTGTCATTTACATCGCATGTGATACATGTGGTGGAATGAAATTGTGTATACAGGGTCCCAGTTACATCCAACAAAGTATTACTTGTAAAAGAAAACAGTAACATGATCTAAAATATGAAGAAACATGTTAGGAATATGCTAAACACTTAATAGTAAAAAAACAGTAATACACTGAACAACAGCAGCACATCTGCAAAGCTTTTAACTCTTTCTGCTGTTAGGTGAAGGTTAAAATAGAATAAACAAATAAATCAATGTAAGTACTTTTAAAAACATATATTACAATGATGGATATGTTATTGAGAATGTACACGCCACTGTAATGTTTTGAAATGTATTATGGACAGAACTGATTGCAGATGATACCGTTAAGAAAGCATCCAGTTGGTTTTCCAAAACTTCCACAAAGTAATTAAAAGAATTTAAAAAAAAAAAAAAAAAAAAAAAAGGAAAAATTAGTTTGTTAGGCATAATCAACGAAAGCAAAAACACTTATAGAAAGTAAATGAGCAGTATGTAGGCCTTACACTTACTGTCTATATGTGACATAAGAATAATGAACCTACACTAAGGGTACATTCACATCAGCCCTGTTTAGTCCACTTTAATCAAACTCCAGTCCATTGCCTAAAAAGTCCAGTTTGTTTGGGTGTGTATGCACAATTGAACTCTGATGCGAACCAAACAAGCGAACTCTGGTCCGCCTAAAAATCTAGATCTCGGTTCGGTCAAAGTCAACTCTAGCGCAGTTCAAATGCATTGTGAATGCAAGTGGACTGGAGACAGCTCCAAAAGCAGGAAGTGGACTACAGTGCAGGGTATTCTGTGTAAATACAACCAAAACAAAACATGCAATTCTCATGCCTCATACAGAGCCATCCCAGCCGCCTTGTGTGAAAAACAACATTCTCCATTGTCTTCTGCCTCATCGTCCACTCAGGCTGAGCCCATTATTGAAAAATGTTTGCTTGGCACATGTGCTACAGAAAAGGTGGGGTTGGGGGTGGGGGGTTTAGTGGGGACAGGTTGACTCGATTGACTCAGTGCAGTGTGAATGTAAACAAATGTTCCAAATTTTAGTCCCCAATCAAACCGAGTCTACCGGACTATCAGGTGTGAAAATGACCTAAATGAAAGCCTTGGATGAAATACAAAATAAAACTAAACTACATAACTACTTTGTAATCAAGTGTCTCCTCACTTGGCTTTGAATCAATGACCACAATGATGACATTTCAATAAAACATTTGTCAAATATCACCATCTTTGTATTTTCATCTGTTCCTCAAATCACGGTCTTCTATCTCCATTTACAACATAAATGGCCCTTTGCCACAAAAACAGCACTGCCTGTCTCCATGTAAATGGTGCCTGATTTCAGATTACTGAAACCTGTGGGTTCACAGATATTTCTTTGTCTGGTCCAAGAATAGAGGTCTGAGAGCTTCTGCAAGTATCATTTAGCTTGGCTAAAGTACCATGGCAAGAATGTGAGCAAACGGGCAGTAACGTGGCTTATCTAAGAGAGAGCTGCACTTTAAAAGAGCTTTAATGGAACCAATTATTAGAAAGATCTCTTTGCCATCTGCTCTGCATGCCACTTGACTGTTCTTGTTATAAATGTCCCCACTACCTTGACAAGGCTGTTTGCCACCCCTTCTCTTTTTCTTGTATAGGGATGAGAAGGTCAACAGACTACTCTTTAGATTTCTTAGACCTTTTCTATACTTCTTAATTAGGCTAAGTGGCATGTAGCAATTAACTTGATAGGCCAATACTGTCTTTAGCTTTTTCCTATTCTTATACAAAGACACAAATGGAAATGTTAAGTCATTCGCACCACATACTGAGTTAAACTACTGATAACTTTGTCTGATTATGATTCTCACTGCTATTTTTTTTCCATTCAACCTTTATTTATACAGGTAAACTGCAGAATACACAGGTATAGTGCTTCTGACATTTCACAAGTCTGACATTTTACATTCTAGTTAGATGCTAGAAAACACTGTATTTATTTATTTTTAATATATATTTTTTTTTACTTTGGGGAAAGCTGGGAGGTCATTTGTTCCATTATACTGAAAAAAAATATGTAGGAGGAAAAATATGAAGTGATGGGCAACAAAGCAGAAGCCATTAGAACTGCAAACATTTTGTTGATGCGTAAAATATTCCATTCAATTCAGGTTTTTTCATATAGTGCCAATTTAAGACAAATGTTAACTCAGTGCACTTTACAAAAACATCCACATACTTTTTCAATTACAAGTATTAATCAATATTCAGAATAGTGTAATTGCTTCAGCTGTAAGTGAGCATATGTATGTGGTTTTCCAACAGTTGACCAAATAACATTACTGTCTTCCTTTCTTATTTGTTACATTAAATTCAACCAGTGCTGCAATATAATTCATAAAACTTGCTACTCAGATGTTGCGAAGTTTGAGGGAAGAAAGTGTCACCAGAATTTATGAAGACTCCTCATATTCCACTTTACAAAACCACATTTTCTTCTGTACAACACCATGTCTTTGTTCCACTTTCCAAACTATTGTTTGTTGAAGTAGTATAAAAAAAAAAATTTAAAAAAAAGTTTTCTCTTAGGTCACCGTTTCCACTCATTTGTTCAAGATGCACCGAGTGGATGGTGTAAGACAATGCACAGGACTTTTGACAGTTTGTGATAATTTAGTATGTCTCTGAGTAACTGAGACAGTGTGGCTGAATGATGGTAAGACTGTAGAAAAAAAAAAAACCTGCCCTAAAATCACCACTGCCATATACAGTATTCACCTCTCTAACCTCACAATGTGGCCCCGTGGTTCAACTGGAGAGGTGTTGTAGGGTAAAACTTCATTGCTTAGTGAAAACAAGTAAAACAAACTTCTCAGTGAACCCAAACGTGCTGTGTAACACAACTTGTATTTATTTATTTATTTTCATATCTGCAGTAGTTGCCACAGTGAGCAAATCTGCATAGTAGATTTGGCAATTGTACCAGTACAAAGTATTACATCGGATGCTTTTCCTGATGCAATCTGGGCTTAAACCCTCAGTCTCGGGATTGTAAAATCACACCACCCCTCTGCTGTGTTACAACAACAGAAAAATAAATTAGAGCTGGTTTGTTACTGATTCACTCGGGTTAAGAATTCAAATCCTGACATTGAATCAGGACTCAGAGGATTCAAATAATTTCACACATTTTCTGCTAGAATGACCTGTGAGCTAGTGAACTCACCAGAAAAACAGCTGAATCCAAGGAAGCACTGTTGTCGCAAGTGAGTCGGGTCTCTGAGGCAGCTCTTATTGTTCAAATTCCAATTTTTTGTTCAGGTCCGATCTTTTTGTGCAGTTGTTAACATCATTATTTAAATGTGAACTTCATCAGATTTCGGTTTGAACACTTTATGGCTTTGATGTAACCCCCATGTGCATAAGAAGCAGTCCTTAGCTGTCCTCTTATTAAATATTTGAATGGTGTTCCTGTTGAGTGTGTCTATTCCTACAAATACAGTACAAGTAGTCCTCGGTTTACAACCGAGATCTGTTACAACGGCCCGGTCGTATACTGATTTGAACGTAAACCGGAGCTCATCCCACGTGGCGGTTGTAAGTGCGGATTCTGAATGTAAACCGAAACTGAAAGCACATGGCTACTGGCTCTAAGTGCGGATTTTGTATGTAAACCAAAACCGAAAGCACATGGCGAACGGTAACGGCTTTTTAAACACATTTTTTTCAATGTAACACAACAACTGCGTACTTAAAACGCAGTTTTGCTGTATTTCCAAGCAGTTAGCTAACACAATACTCTCAAAAAAAAAAAAATAAATAAATAAAATGCTGCATTAAAAAAGTCAATGTGAGGTGAGATGACGTCACTGGGGTGGTGGTCGTAAACACAAAAAAACGGGAACCGAGGCGGTCGGGAACCGAGGACTACCTGTATTGCCCCTTTTCCATTAGTAATGGTACAGCACGGTTCAACGACACGGTTCCAAGGCTTTTCCACTAGTAATGGTTCGTAGAACCGGCCCCTTTTTTCAGTTAGTCCCTTCTTCTCTGGGGTTCCAAGTGGGCTGAACCGGCACCAAAATGTGAAGTCAGAACACTGCCAATCACTGATTGGTCAGGGGGTGGAGTCACTGGTGGTTTGAGAAACTTTACAACAACAAGATCGGCCATGTGCAATTACTCAAGCTCTTTGAGCTACTGGACCTATTGTTAAGATTTTAGAAATAATAATGACAACAACGTGGTCTAATTCTGAAATGCAGGCGTTTTTTGTGCTTGGTGGCCAACAACAAAAATTCAAAGCAAGCTAGATGGAGCTTCGCCGGTCCTCAACTCCAGTGGTCCTCTCCACCAGAGCCTCGAAGCCCCCTCAGGCTGGACAGGGCGTCATCTCCCTGGTTCCAATCTCCATCGTTCACCGCGGAAGATCCTCTGTGCTGCCAACCTAGGGCTCGGGCTCCGGGCCCCGGCCTTGCTTGCTCATGAACGCCAAGCCATGGCAGACAGGCGGACCGAGACGGGTCTGGGACAGAGGGTGGAAACAATTTTTAAAAACATTTTATGTATAGAAATAATGTTTTTTTTTATCATTGAAGATTTAAAATTTTTTGATAATAAACAGTGTCGGCGTTATCATGAAATCCTGTTTTCACTTTAATGAATTTGTTAAATAATCTCTTAAAGAGGAACTAAACCCAAAATTAACTTTTTTTAACTGATAAATTCCCTGGAATGTGTGTAGAAAAATGTACAGCACTATGTCTGTGTTAATGTTCATGTTTTTGTGGTATTTGTTAAAAT
>JARVGV010000645.1:21444996-21475789 GCA_031762435.1 Hypsolebias longignatus | reverse complement strand
GATCTGTTTCATGTTGCTGCTGATCTGTTCATGTTGCTGCTGATCTGTTTCATGTTGCTACTGATCTGTTTCATGTTGCTGTGTTCATTCGTGCTCATCTGCTCGCAGACATGTTTGTGCTGCTGTTCAACACAATGTTTTTATGCCATTTGTGCTTAGTGTATTATTAAGTTGATGTTTTTCTTAGTTCATATCTTAGATGTCATTACCGTTTTTCTTATACATTTTATTGTTGGATGCAACTGGGACCCTATGTACATAATTTTGTTCCACCACATGTACCACATGAGATGTGAATGACAAATACATCTCTCTGACTCTGACTCTCTGACTCTGAATTATCAGATTCAACAACAACAACAACAACAACAACAAAATAATAATCAATATTATTTTTTACATGACTATAATTTCTTTAATTTTTGTATATTTTTTAACATTATTCACAGAAAAATGTAATCAGAGATTTTTCTGCATTTTGTTTAATTTACTTTTGGTTTATGTTTTATGATTTGGCCTTACTGTACTTTATGTGTTTATTTTTCTCCTGCTTCCTCTCAGTCATTATATCCTGATTTGTAATTTATAAACACACACTTTATGTACTATAACCATCCTGTATTTATAGCCCCACTTAACTTGTTAATTTGTCAGATCCTTATATTGTCAACCCTCATTCTTTATCCTGGTTACTTGAAGTGTTTGCCTTTCATACTTTAGATTTAATTTTATTTTCTTGTTGTTTCATCCTACCTACCTTTTGTTCTGTTTAGGATTAAAGTTTTATAACCTACACCAGCTGGCCTCTGTGTTTTCTGTCAACATTTCTTTTGAATTCAATAAAGTATAAGATATTGTAACCACCAATATGTTGGGTCATACAGGTAAAATAATAAAAATAGTAATAATAATGATAATAATAATAATAATAATAACAATATATTTTTTGAAAGTCATACAAAGAAATGAAGCAAGTTTTGTTCTAAAATCTTGCTCCTGACCAATCACACAAGTGAATTATTAAAAGTAACAATCACTTTTCCACCACTGCATCTTTCAGAAGAAATTGTGTCAGAACTCCACATGACAAACATAGCATATCTTTGGACAATAGGGAATATTTGCTCTCAAAGAATGTACGTGAGAGACTATTTTAGGTAAGCCAGTAACATGAAATTAACACTGACTTTCTCATGAAACTGACTAGATCTACCAGTGAAACATGTAGCATCTATATTGTGCATTGTTGTAAACTTTGTTTAAAAAAGAAACTGCAACAACCACTAACTGCAAGACGAAGTGCTTTTTCAGGGGCTTTGGGTTAAACGCCTTAGAGAATTGTACAAGCAGTGTAAGCTTAACACAACAGGGACACCTCCTTCCTTTTCAATGGTACCATGGCAACTATGAGATTTTCTGTCTCTGTCCCAATTCTCCTGCTCCATCTAAATATGTCCTAAATTATCTTCCTACCTAACAAACTGTGTCCCAAATTACCTATTCTTCTGCTGTGACATAACACAGGCAAAATTATTACTTTTCTAAAAGTTGGTAAATGTGCCTGAAGGTTGTAAACTCTTTGCAATCTCATGTCTTTGAGCTTTTGAAGAACAGTGAGTACTTGGGGGAAAAATGTAACTAAACACTGACTGGTAAATTGTCCTACTAGATTTTTAGATGTCCCACAAGAATACTGTATGTGCAGTAAATTTTTTAGCTTGTTATAAGTCATTTAAATTCCGATTTCTAGGTTGGTTCCTTTGCTTGGAATAAAAAAGCAACAAAATATCCAACCAAATGACATACTTTCTAATATAAAGCTGAAAAAAGGCTGAGTCAGGTGCCAAATCGTTGCTATTCTTTGGTCAGTTTTTCATAAACATCAAAACACAGTCTTCTCTTTTAGGCCTTGCCCACGTTTGATGATTTTTTTGTTTTCATCTTTGTATCCAGTTACAAACAGTATTTTAGGAGTCACTAATGAGTATGTTTTAAGAATGGGTTTCAGAGTAAGAAAACCTTGAAATGTTAGGCCTGTATAAGTAGAATGATGCTGAAACGGTTGTCCTACTGGAATATTCTCTTCTCTCCACAGACCACTACTAGAACTCTGTCAGAGTGACCATTAGGTTCTTGATCACCTCCCTGACTAAAGCTCTTCTTTCCTGATCGTGCAGATTTGCCAGGCGGCCAGCTCTAGGAAGAGTCCTTGTGGTTACAGATTTCATCCACTGACAGATGACGTAGACCACTCTCTCACTGGGATTTTAAACCCTGCTGACATGTTTTTGTATGTTTCCCTATATCTGTGGATTGATACAACCCTGGCTCGGAGGTCTGCAGATAATTCCCTGGACTTCATGGCTTGGTTTGTGCTCTGACATGCAATGTCAACTATGGGATCTTATACAGACAGTTGTATGCTTTTCCAAATGATGTCAAATCAACTGAAAATACCACAGGTGTACTCTAATAAACTTGCAGAAACTTCTGAAAGATGGTGATTAACAAAATGAATGTGAGCTCAGTTTTGAGTTATAACAAGATAGTGACTACCTATGTACAAGTTATAATACTGTTCTTTATGTCTAATGAAATTGCCAAACTACTTAATGTTTTTACTTTGACATTGTGGGGTCTTATGGGTGACACTTTGAAGGATGAAAGAATTTAATACAATTAAAAATAATAACAAAACAAAATGTGAAAAAGATGAATAGCTTCCTGCATTCAATGCTGAACTTGAGGAGAACCAAGTCTTACTAGTGCTTTAATAAATAAATAGAAACGAACATGTAAACTCCCCTAAGTTTTCTATTCTTAAGAAAGAAAGCAGTAATGGACTGATTGTATAACAATAAAAAAAAAATTTAAAATGTTTTACAGAACTACTAGTAGGTCTCATGTTGAATAGTGAAGCAAAGCAACTTGACATCATGTCTTAAACTGGAATGGCTGTTGTAGAAATAATTCACAACCCTGCCTTAACCCGACGGGGATTCGAGCCGGCAACCTTCTCGCTGAGGGGCAACAGTTTAACCAACAAATCCATGAACAAAACTGACAACTGAAATCATGTTTTCTTTTGTCATCTGGCATGCATTAAATATTGGGCAAATTTCTGGGCTGGTGCTCGTCTCCACATCTTGTTCTCGCATTCTGTTTTACAAGTCTTTGAATTCCCTCATTTCTTCTCCACTGTGTGTGTGTGCGTGCGTGCGTGTGTGTGTGTGTGTCAGTCTTTGGCTCACATGTCCTTATTTCATGTACTTTGCTACTAAGATATTTAAACCCATTTGAAGTGAAGCTGTGGGTGAGGGGTTGAGTGGGTATGAGACCAACTGAGTCACTGAGGCTGACAAACTCGTGGAATTTTAGCAGATATCAAGATGGCTTCAGGGTGTCAAGAATACATTTAGAACGGTTTTGATTATTCAAAAAAGTATGTTTTTCTACTTTAAAACTGTGTAACAAGCAAGAAACTAAAAAATGGTCAATTTCCTTTTTTTCAAGCTGATTTGATGAGTACAATGAAATAAACTGCAAGTACTGGCCTTTGACTTTCGTTCATGATAATCCTAAAATATTTACATAACTGCTCCAGAGGGGGGTGCGGTAGCTTGGAGGTCAGTGCTACGGTCTTGTAGTCCTGAGGTTGTGGGTTCGAGCCCAGGTTGCGTCAGGAAGGGCATCCGGCGTAAAACAAATTGCCAAATCTTTCATGCGAGTTTGCTCGCTGTGCTGACCCCTGAAGAAGGAGCAGCTGAAAGAAAATTAAATATTTACATAACGGCTCCCAAGTGACTTCATTAATAAAAAATAGCAACTTTAATTTGTGATTAATAGGTTACAATATAGTTCTTGTGCACCAATTGTCATTTACAAGTCAATACAATAGGCATAATTTACCACTTTTGGCTTGAACCACAACTACATAAATTAGAAACTTTAAAAGCCAAAATAAAAATAAGCCACTTATAACAGAACTGTCACCTTTGTCCCATCTTTGTCTTCTTGTGTAACAGTGTGAAGTTATTAGATTCATGAAAAACACTAGTAATATTTTGAATGAGCCTAATGCTCTATTAAACAGATCTTGACAAACCCCTAATAAAACAACAGCCTGTAAAAGACAATTTAATGGTGTCTAACGCCTATCTTTGCATCATCTACACTTTTGTTTGCTCAGACTTTTTCCTCATATTCCTGTCTATGTGCCCCCACCCCCACAACTAATCCATCTATCACATCCCTTATGCTTACCCTAATTAATACCTGCCTGTCTTTCACTCTCATCTATCCATCTTTCCATCCATCCGTCACACTTGCTGGCCTGCCCAGGTCATTACCCACTGTGATGATGATTTTGTTACAGCAATTAGCCTAATTATGGTTGTCAGTTATAACCTGGTCCTCTGCAGGGACCTTGTGATCCTACATTGACTCTATTTGACCTTGGCCATTTAACGTGTGCTTGTGTGTAACACCTCTGTAGCCATGGCTGACCTCAATGCCTTACATATTGGTACTCTTTCTCAATTAAGTATTATTTTCCAATTTTATCTTTCAGTGTTTTATAGCAATTTGATTATTTTTATATCAATTTTCAACTTCACAAAATAACATTGCTTTTTTTTTGTTTTTTATTCTTACCTATTATACTTGACACAATCCATTACAGCTGTTTAACAACCCCAGCTGCATACTTGTAGCTCTCTGTATGTTGTTGTTAACCAGGCCAGCCTCTCATGACTGCAGCTGGTCAGAATACTGCAGCTCATATTTTAACACAAACAAAAAAGCATGAACATATTTCCTCAGTGCCGGCTTCCCTCCACTGGCTCCCCGTTTGTTTTAGATGTGATTTTAAAGTTTTATTGTTGATCTACAAGACCTTGACTGGGCAGGCAACTGTATAGCTGTCTGACCTTCTGTGCCTTCCAGATCTCTTAGATCATTTGCTTTCAGTTGTCCTAAGGTCCACGCTGGTCCACAGAGGTGATCGGGTCTTTTCATTTGTTGCTCCTAAACTGTGGAATCATCTGTCCCTTCAGGCTTTTGCTATGGTGCTTTTAAATCAGTTTTTTAAGCAATTTTGCACTCAAAGGTTTTAAATAAAACACAGAAGTTGATATGGTTGCATATTTTTTATGGTTTTATTTTATGCCTTAATTATGTTATTGTTTTTATTTATTTTTTTTTTTGTCGTGTTTGGTATTACCTTTTTACTAAATATTGTTTTAATGCTCGCAAATTGTAATTTTTTCACTGATAAACCTGGGTTTGGAATGAGGCTTTGATTTTATCACATAAAACAAGAAGAAGCAATAAACTCAATGACTAAATGAAAATTATAACTTACTGAATGTTTACAAAGAAAAACTTACATTTTCCTGTTATTCCATTACTGTGGTTCATAAAGTGTTTCAAGCAATATCTTACCTTTAGCTATCTATAGTGAGATTCAGGAGATGTACTCATAATGGACTGTTGCTGGATAAAATAAAGAAAAAAGTTTACTCTATAAAACATATACATAATTAAAAACCATTATATTCATGTTTATACTGTTGCTTCTTCATACAGCACGTCAGACCTTCGCTCTGAAGCGGAGAAGTGGGCATGGCCGAAGCAGAGAGCTGAGATCATGACATTCTGTGCTCTTTTCGAGTGTTTAGAAACATGAGTGTGGGACGGGTTTAAAACCCATAGACAGTGAGGAAAATATGTATTTGAACATTCTGCGACTTTGCAAGTTCTCCCACTTAGAAATCATGGAGGGGTCTGAAATTTTCATCTTTGGTGCATGTCCACTGTGAGAGACATAATCTATTTAAAAAATCTGGAAATCACAATGTATGATTTTTTTAAAAATAATTTATTTGTGTGTTACAGCTGCAAATAAGTATTTGAACATCTATGAAAATCAATGTTATATTTGGTACAGTAGCCTTTGTTTGCAGTTACTGTGGTCAAACATTTCCTGTAGTTTTTCCACCAGGTTTGCACAAACTGCAGCAGCAGGATTTTGGACCATTCCTCCACACAGATCTTCTCTAGATCAGCCAGGTTTATGGGCTGTCGCTGAGAAACACGTAGTTTGAGCTCCCTCCACAGATTTTCTATAGGTTTAGGTCTGGAGACTGGCTAGGCCACTCCAGAACAATGATATGCTTCTTACAGAGCCACTCCTTGGTTATCCTGTCTGTATTAGAAACATTGTTTATTGTTATGTTGGAAGATCCAGCCACAACCCATCTTCAATGCTCTAACTGAAGGAAGGAGGTTGTTCCCCAAAATATCGCAATACATGGCCCCGGACATCTTCTCCTTAATACAGTGCAGTTGTCCTGTCCCATGTGCAGAAAAACACCCCCAAAGCATGATGGTTCCACCCCCCATGCTTCACAGAAGGGATGGTGTTTTTGGGATGGTACTCATCATTCTTCTTCCTCCAAACACGGCGAGTGGAATTAAGACCAAAAAGTTCTATTTTGGTCTCATATGACCACAGAACTTTCTCCCATGACTCCTCTGATCATCCAAATGGTTACAGGCAAACTTAAGACGAGCCTGGACGTGTGCTGATTGAAGCAGGGGAACCTTCTGTGCCATGCATGATTTTAAACTATGACGTCTTAGTGTATTACCCACAGTAACCATGGAAACAGTGGTGCCAGCTCTCTTCAGGTCATTGAGCAGCTCCTCCCGTGTAGTTCTGGGCTGATTCCCCACCTTTCTTAGGATCATTGATACACCATGAGGTGACATCTTGTATGGAGCTCCAGTCTGAGGGAGATTGACAGTTTAGCTTCTTCCATTTTCTAAAAATTGCTCTAACAGTTGATCTTTTTTCATCAAGCTGCTTGGCAATTGCTTCGTTGCCCTTTCCAGCCTTGTGGAGGTCTACAATGTTGTCTCTGGTGTCTTTGGGCAGCTCTTTGGTCTTAGCCATGTTGGTAGTTGGAGTCTTACTGGTTGTGTGGGGTGGACATGTCTTTATGCAGCTAACCACCTCAAACAGGTGTTTCTTATTTAGAAAAGTGGAGTGGAGGTGGAATTTTTTGAGGAGGACTAACAGGTCTTTGAGGACCAAACTTGTTGCTGATTAGCAGCTGTTCAAATACTTATTTGAAGCAGTAACACACAAATAAATGATTTAAAAATCATACATTGTGATTTCTGGATTTTTTTTTTTTTTTTTTTAATTTTTTAGATTGTGTCTCACAGTGGACATGCACCTACGATGAACATTTCAGACCCTCCATGATTTCTAAGTGGGAGAACTTGCAAAGTTGCAGGGTGTTCAAAAAAATTATGAAGCGAAATGAAAAAATATAGAACAAAGAGTTCAGGGAAAAGAATTGCGGAGTATCATTGGAGATACAGAGACTATCAAGAATACACTTAAACATGTTAACACTGTCACCTGTTTGTCACTGGAAAAATGGCTGTATATAATATGGAAATGTAAATTAGAGAGAGAATTATGTCTGATACAGTGGCCAGCATATAATAAATATTTATTCAAGATCCACAATTCAAACAATGGCTAGATAAAAGTTAGACTGCGTTACGTGTAGTTCTTAAAGACGGACACTTTAAAAGTTTTCAGGGGCTACAATAAGAGTTTGCTCTAACAACCCAAGATCATTGTAGATATTTACAACCAACAGATTTTTATAACAAAGAGATTAAACATAAAATAGACCTCAATATAAATGGGATTGTTGAAATGCAAATTGAAACCTACAAGGATAAAACACAGAACAGTAGTATTCTTACTCTATAAATATCTGTTAGAAAATAGAGGCAGTAACACACTGGATATTAAAACAAAATGGGAAAAAGAACTTGGAGTTATACTAACAGAAGAAGATTGGCTGAATATTTGGAAGACTCAAACTACAGCGTCCTCTTCTAGAATTTGGAGAGAACACTGTTGGAAGAATATAATTAGATTTTTTTTATGGCACCCAAACTTACTAGTAAATTTAAATCTACAGTTCAAATGTGTTGGAAAAACTGTGGAGCACTTAATGTTAACCATAAACATATTTTCTGGCTTCGTCCCAAAATTATACAGTTCTGGGATGAAACACAAAAGGAGAATGTAACTCTATTGGCCTGCACAATATCTAAGACCTGTTTGGTTTTATATATTGGTCTTATGGGAAACGCTGTATTTAAAAATGACTCATCTGTTTAAGATTCTGTTGTCAGCTAGTATAAAGGTAATGACCAGGAGATGGTGCCAGTCTGAACCTCCTACTACTAAGGAAAGGATACACAGACTGTAAGTTCAATATTTGAGACTGAGAGGGCTCTTGGTGTCATTTAATAAAGAGTTGCCCCCTGGTGTACAGTTTGCTTGTTTTTGGATGTCTTGATTTTTTTTTTTTTCCCCGTTTATTTTTTGTGCGTTGTTTGACTTTTTTCTTGATTGTATATTAAAATAACAAAAATAAAGTTTTTAAAAAAAGGATATAAATTCATTGGTTATGTATCAACTACCAGTATATGCATTCCTTGAAGGAATGCATATCGCCACCACCTTGCTTTTTTATTTATTTATTTATTTTAACAAAGTTTTAGGGAAAGTGGTCACTTGACTCTGCTCAAGTAGTTCACATAGCCCAGCTACTACCACCTCTAAATGTATCCATGTGTAAAATGACTGGGTTAGAGCAACTTCTGTTCACTACGCTCAGTTAGCTGTGACCATCTGGAATTAGACTGACTTCATTATCAGTTGTAAATGTTCATCTGATGATTGCTTTCTTGAAAGTTCATTAACATCTATCAGAGAGAGAGAGAGACTGTGAGAGGTAAGTGATCATGGATTTTAATCCATGATCACTTACCTCTCATTATTAAATATTTAAAAATGCAAAAGAAAAAGTAATTGTAAGTCTGTTTAACTATTAAATGTCAATATTTGATTGTGTAAATGCAAAACAATGGCCTTGAAAATGGTGGTGGTTTTCAAATGTTATTATTTTTAAGCTAACATTTATTTATTTATTTATTTGTGTATTTGTTTAATGAAAAATGTCTTAAATGTTTACAATATGAAGCATCGGCATCAGTTCTTCTGTGTGAGTATACAAACATGATATTAGTCAGATATTTGTATTTATTTGTGTTGAAAGTCAACATTAAAAATATCAGGCAGTGTTTTATGTATTGATTGTTTTGTATTGATGCTCTGAAGTCAGAAGCTGCTCTGGAGCCTGTTTAATGCAGCTCTGGTGATCTTCACTAGGCTCAAGTCAAGCTTCCTTTATGATGCCAAAAACCAGCCAAGTCATTCATCTCACTTTGTGATCCACTCCTCTGCTCAGGACCAGCTGTTTTATTGTTTTACATTTTGTATGTAAAACCTTAGAAATAAAAGAAGATCTAAACAATGTTAGTTGTTATATTTTGTTTTCCATCTGTGTTTTTCTGTTGTTTTCCTAGTTGTACAATGTTCTATAAAAAAAAAAATCCTAGTTTATTTGCTATACATCTGAAGTTGTCTATTTATTGTGTCCAGCTAAAACCAACTGTGTGGACACGACCATAACAAATCTGCTGGAGAACAAGGAAGACTCTCAGATGGAAGCCAGTGGGATATCAACATGTGGAGCCTCTAAGATCGGCTTTTCTTCGGTTTCTGCTTCAACCTTAAAGGTTTGAGACTTCAGCTCAGAGTTCTAACAGTTGAGCTGCTTTCATTTCTTGTCTTACTTGGCTTTGTCGTATTAGCCACTCTACAATTATCTGGGGGTAGGGCTGGGCGACATGGACCAAAATTAATATCTTGATATTTAAAAAAAAATTGAGATATCACCCAGCCCTATCTGGTGGTTTATCATTTTAATTTAAACAACTTTAAGTCACTGAATCCTTAAAGTGTTAGAGTTGCCACAGATCAGATCTGCATTTCAGCTCATCTTCATCACCATGCCGATGGCTTAAAGTTTGTCTTCAGAACGTGGGTCTGACCTGCAGCATCTCTTTCACCACACAGCCTTGTTCTGTTGCTCAGGTTGCAGATATACCGGTACCTGACATCATGAGAGCAAAACTCTACCTTATAAAACAATGAGCTTCATGGTGGTCATAGACTTATTCATGCATATTTTGTACTAAATGTTTTTGTATTTTTATTAAATTACTGTTTTCTTTGTATCCATAGCCTGCTGCCAAAACCTTTGGAAAATACCCAGTTGACAGACATTTGTCTCTCCAACAAAGAAAAGAAGCGTTGTATAATTTTGCACGCAGGTGAGATATTAGAGGAAATATTTTGAAAAGCAACAATGGCAAGAAATTCTACAAAATTATTTTTTGTATAATAATTACTGCAAGTAATTTAATTCTTGAGGTTTTGTTTCTGTTTTAATACTTTTAGAGAACAGTAAATCCTGCCACATGTTGTCTTACAGTTGTGCAGGCTTGAGTATTCATGTAAAGCTTGTTTGTCCTAAAAGTTATTTAAATACCTGTTATTCAAATATATGTTGCTCAGCGCTGATTCAGTTCAGTCTTCATCAATTATTGGGTTTATATCAATGAAGTAATTCACAAATGTGAACTCTGCTGGTTTGATCCAAACTCCAGTTTCTATTAGCGTGAAAAGGCCCAGTGGGAAAAGTGCTCTATTATTATGCTTCATCAGTAACTGGCTGATTTACTTGAGCACTTCAGATAATTCTTGTTCTGCTTCCTGCTGAGTGTAAAAATAAATAGATAAGGCTGTCACAGTTTTATCATAGTGTGTCAGTGAAGTTATAAAGAGAGAGGTTTTAATTTTCAAAGAATGCAAAGTTTAAAATGTGATGCAAAATGTAATGTCAGTTTTGTGTGGTGAGAACAGATCTGTTTCTGCCCCCTAGTGACCAAAACTAATCACTGCAGGCAATATAGAAACAGCACCAAACAATGTATGGCTAAATGAAATACAGGTAGTCCTCGGTTTACGGCCGAGATCCGTTACAATGGCCCGGTCGTAAACTGATTTGAACGTAAACCGGAGCTCATCCCACGTGGCGGTTGTAAGTCTGGATTTTGAATGTAAACCGAAACTGAAAGCACATGGCGAACAGTAACGGCTTTTTAAACACATTTTTTTTTAATGTAACACAACAACAGCGTACTTAAAATGCCGTTTTGCTGTATTTCCAAGCAGTTAGCTAACATAATACCCTCAAAAAAATTAAAAAAAAGCATAAAATGCTGCATAAAAAAGTCAACCTGAGGTGTGATGACGTCACTGGGGTGGCGGTCGTAAACGCGAAAAAACGTAAACCGAGGCGGTCGGGAACCGAGGACTACCTGTACTTGGTATCTTGGTCGATTTGCATCTCTCTTTTAAGCTCTATGTGGAAAACGATAAACTAAACGTTAAACTGGGTTTCTTGTTCAGAAATAGATCCTGTGTTGTGAATGCTAGGAAACGCCTTGCAATGTGACTTTCCTTCCCTCCACTGACTATGGTGACATTGTTTACATGAATGCCCCTACAAGCACCTTGCAGATGTTGGGCTCTGTCTATCACGGTGCATTAAGATTCATAACTGGCCATAAATATCCTACCCACCACTACACCCTGTGTTCACTGGTTAACTGGTCATCATTAACTTCACACAGACTCTCTTACTGGTATGTTTTCATCTTTAAATTACTCCTTGGTCCATTTCCTTCATACATCGCCTCCTACATGTCACTGTGCGAGTGCAGCTACAGTCTGCACTCTCTGGACATAATTACATGCAGTGTTCCCTCAGTGCAGACTGAACTAGGCAAAAGGGCCATCTCTTAATCCGCACCTCTTGGGAGGCTGTGGCTGAAGGGTTAGAGCAGTTGTCCTTCAATGCAAGAGTTGTCATAACTCAGGAGACCGAAACGAGAAGAACTCAGAGGAAGTGAAAGTTTTGCATTCATCTTCTCTGAGTCTGTTCGGTATCGGCCTCCTTCAAATATGAATCCCAGAAATTAGACTGTCGTGACATGGAGCTCACATTCTTCTAATTTCACAAAAGCTGATTTTCATAAAGTCTCTGGAGGACTTGTTGGACTTGGAGGATGTGTTGTTCTGGGTCCTGGGAGAAAATTATTATGTTGTTGAGGTAGACAAATACAGTCATCTATGAAGTCCCTGAGTGTGTTGTTTACTAGGGCTTGGAACACTACCGGGGCATTAGTAAGGCCAAAGAGCATGACCAAGTATTTGGAGTGGCCCTGGGGGGTGCAAAAAGCGGTCTTCCATTTGTCACCTCCTTAATACTCACCAGATAGTAAAGATGGATGCCAAATCAAGCTGTTCATGAATTGAATCGATGAGTTCTAACAGGTATTTATTTTTGATGGTGATGGCGTTTAGACCCCGGCAGCTGAAGCACAGGTGCAATGTCTTGTCTTTTTTAGACACGAAGAAGAAACCTGCGCCCACTGGTGACTTGGAGGGGCGAATAATACCAGAATCTAATGATTCATCAATATATATCTTCATAGCCTACCTTTCAGGACCTGATACATTATACAGTCGACTAGAAAGAAGAGTGGAACCAGGGAGAAGGTAGATGGCACATTTGTACGGGCGACAGGGAGGTAATGATAATGCTCTCTGTTTGCTAGACACTGAGGCCAAATCACAATATTGAGAGGGTATATCATTGATATTTATTTCATCAATGGGCGTGCAGGTCTTAGTCTGACTAGAGACAGCAGTTCTCAAACAATCCTGGAGACAAGTGTCACTCCATCCCTCAATTCACCCTTCGGACCAATTTATTCTGGGGTTATGCTTCTGGAGCCAAGGGAACCCGGGAATTAGTTGGGTTTCGGGTGAATCAAATATGAAAATAAATAAATAAATAAATCACTGACCTCAAGATTGTTCCCTGAGGAGATCAGGTGAATCCCCACCATTTTGTGTTGAATCTGTGTGAGTTTCCCTGACGTAACCCAAGCAGATGCTTTACAGCCTCGGAGAAGTGCGGAGATGGATGGAGGATGGTGTGGGTTCGAGGAGCCATGAGAGAAGAGCACAAGGTAAGAGGCTGGGAGGCAAGGAGGTCCAGTAGAGGGTGATTAAACACTTTGGTAAACTCCTTTAAAAAGGTGTTGAAACTTAAGGAATCTGTATCATGGGTTGACATGAAGGATTCTGCCCAGCTGAGAGCCTCATCTTTCAGTTGGCTGATAATATAAGTGATTGTTGAATCATTCGAAGCATTTAATCGGGGAGCTTTGCAAAAAGCAAGCTTACATTGAAGTAAGAAGCCTCCAAAATGGTCAAGACTTCCTGAGAAGAAGACAGAGGGTTTGACCTTGATCTCTGGAGTCTCTGAAGAAATTTGATTTGATGTAGAAACAACGGGGCTAGGGCTGGCCTCAGCCGGAGATGCTGCCGGGAAGGTCGAGGTAAACTTTTGATTCAATGAAAACAACATACCTCTGAGTTCCGCCATGTTGGAATGGCTGGCCTCTTGATGAGAGATGATCTTCTCTAGCTTGGACGCGAGTGCATCTGTTCGTTTAATCTGAGAGGGAAGAGAAACCTGCTTCTCACCGGTCTTGTTCTGGGTATGTTGTTTTGGGATGGAGCATTTCTGTCATAGCTCAGGAGACCCAGAGATCACGAGACTGAAACAAGCAGAACTCATAGGAAGTAAAAGTTTAACATTGTTTATTATTTACAGTGATAATAACAACAGTTGATTATCCACAGGAACCCTGGAACGGGAGGATATTCGTCAGGATGGATTCACAGGGGTAAGGTGAGTTTTGAATATTAATTTGATATCTCTGTTTCCTTACAGGTCTTGGAGATGGAAGGAGGATGGCGTTGGTTTGAGCAGCCATGGGAGAGGAGAACAAGTCAAGAGGCTGGGAGGCAAGGAGGTCCAGGCGGCACTGGTGTCCAGAACGACAGGTCACAGAGGAGCATGAGATACAGACAAAAAGAGAGGTTAGGCAACTCCTTCTCTAATTATAACAAGGCCGGAAGCATACTAACATGAAGGGGGTGAATGCTCCAGCGGAGAGTAGAGCTCGACTGCTGCCTTAAGTACAGCTGGATCCCTGATGACTAGATGACCTGCAGGTGGTGTTAATCGGTGGCCATCTTGGATACAGGAGCTGCAGAAGGTCATACTCTTACAAGAGTTGGGGGTTTGATTCCACCAGCAGTCACATGCCAACATATCCCTGGATCCCTGGGCAAGACACTTAACCCCTCATTGCCTCTGATGTGTTTCCCATAGTTGTATGAATGTGATAAAGCACTGATTATTATGTGTACAGATATAGTAGCATGCTGTATGAATGGGTAAATGAGGGCACATAATCTAGCGTAAAGCACTTTGAGTATCTTGATAAGATAGAAAGGTGCTGTATGAGTACAGTCCATTTACCATTTACCATTCTGTATTCTGGAGTACCTTGCAAAAAGATCTGAAGCTCCCAACCTTAATCTCTCTATGTGGCTTCAAACAACTGCTAAGTTCATGGCAAAACCACCACGGACGTTCCTGTTTTTAGTATTTTACATCGCTTTAGCTGTTTTTGTTTTATTTTTTAATATAATTTTCTTTCATTTATTTTCACAATGTATGCTTTATTTTATAATTGTCCACTGTTGTCATTGTTGTCTACTGTTGTCATCATTCTTTGTTAAAAACAGGTCTCTATTGTAAATTAGTCCTTGAGACTCAGACTAACCTGTATAATTAAAGGTTGAATGAAAGAAGACAATGTCACGAGCAGCATGCAGCCAGTGTATATGGAAGCAAATATGAATTCTACAATGAGCATGCTTGTATTGATTATGAAATTATGCAATCTGGACCTATTAAATTATTATCTGGCCTGCTTGTTACATGGTATCAAGGTTTATATTTGATCTTGCCTTATGCCAACTACTTTGATGCAGCACTGTATTTCTAGAATGGGGTGATGCACTGAAAGTAAAACAAATACAAATATTAATCCCATCAATCTCGTGGTATGACACTAACATAAGTATCATATGTTGTTGTTGATTCTCAGTCAACTAGGCCAAAGCAAAGTTAAAAAAAAAAAAAAAAAAAAGCAACTAGACTTCCATTCTGTAGCTGAAAAAGTGCATTGTTTAAATGTTCAGACTACACAAGATTGATTTCAATATTATTAATACTGTAGTTGGCTCAGTCGGTACACCGCTACCTCGCTAAAATTAAGGTTGCACAAAATGTGACAAGATCGTTCAGACTGAAGTCACTTTGAAAAACATTGGATATGTATCTGATTTAGTACCACATATAGAAAAAGAATTGTGTCAGATTTGACAAAAATATATATATATATACTGTATACTGTATATATCTGATTTATCACATTCAAACTTCAGAAAATCTGTTTTGGGTCTCATTTGTCTGTAGTGTGAACACATGCCAAGTCTGGGTAAAATCTCACCTGAAATACTGGTGACTCAGGTGCAGCATGAATATTGTGCCAATGTGTAGATACATATACATTAATATACATTTGGTATACATAACACATATTTAACATAAGCTGACGTGTTGGTTGCCTGTTATTAGATTTGCACATTTTATGCATTTGTTCCATCTTCTATAAGGTGTTTGTTTATTGGCCTGTGGTTTCCTCCCACAGACCAAAGACATCTATGTTAGGTTTATTGGTAAGTCAGTGTTCCTAGTTGTGTGAAAGAGGGTGAATAGTTGTTTGACTTGTGTGCCTTTATTTAGCCCAGGGATCAACTTCTGACCTGTCCAGGGTGTATTCCATTACTTTGCACAGTGACTACTGGACATGAGCACCATCAAACTCTGCGACCCAGATAGGAAGAAGCGGGTAAAAATAATAAATGGATGGATTAACAATAATCTATTTTTATTTTAGAAAACACTGAAATGTGTTAATAGAGCAAAGTATCAACTCTTATAGTTGTATGAAGAAAAGAAAAAACTGTGAGCTGCTGACCTATATCGCTAACCTGACCATCCATTTTCCAGAGCCATCTGTACTGTCTGACGGACGAAATAGGGGGTTGATCTGCGGGGTAGCTAATGAGAAAAATCCATTAACAGTTTGAAGAAAGACTGTGTGGCAAGTTGTATATTCACAAGTTGGCACAGTATTAATACTGCAATTGAACTTGAAGGGTTTTAAATTATTTATGAAAAAAAATTAAAACAATTTTGTACAATTATTACACGGCTGATATTTGAAAAGTCATGGACTTGAGGTAGCTTCTATTTGTGTCCAATGAAATGGTTTTGAAGCTCTTTCACATTGGATTGTATGCTCATTGGTGTTTACCACTGATAAAGTTGTGACTGTTAGGTTTGCTAGTTAAGTACCCGTGTTGGCTAATCTTGTACAGAATGCAGTGCACCAACAAAGTACAATGTAATGAGCAACATAAAGTGTGTGTTATCTTTTGTCATAAAATACACATTGTAATCAGTGTGAAACAGATGGATCATTTCTGTTGACACCTGGGTTGGTTGGCACAAACCAATGCCTCTGGGCCTTTAAAGCAGACAGTGTTGAATCAAATATATTGTTCATTACAGTTTATCAACATGATAATAATCCCATTTTAGATGACATTGTGAACACCACTTTACAAAAAAAAGTATCCCACCTGCTAATGCACATTTCATTGTCATTCATTTACAGTTGACATTCACGTTGCAAACGTCTGAATAATACAGAATCCGTTGAACATCACGTGTGTGCTTGCCTTCTGTTTGTGTAAGCAGCATAAACTTTATAAGATGTAAATTTAAATCTTAAAAGCTTACATGACAGGTCTGGTAAATCCAAACAGAACACATAAAAACTGATGAGTGCTCATTTATTGAACAGACATGGCAGATCACCATTGTTTCCAAATAACTGTATAGACAAAATGCAGTCCTGCAATTTTCAAAACAAAGTGGGTATGAGGTAACATAAATAGAAATATGGCAAATAATTCAAATATTTACATTGAAACTTGTCTTAACTGTATTTGGTGGTGTACCTACCATTTACTCTATGTCCTTTTCTATTTTTTTCTATGTGTTTTAACACAATTTTGTTGTAAACACATTGCATTTTTCACCGGACCTCTGTGCACTCACCAAGCTGCAGAAATAATTGACTCAAGAAAAATATGTTGAGGATACTGTGTTTTACATCAACATGTTTGTTGAATTCATTGTTAGTTTTCTGCAGTCTTTTGCATATGTACCGTACAGAGGTAAATAACTTCTTCCTAGCATCCTCGGGTGATAACTTCTAACATTACTCAAGCACCGGGGAGCAGTAAGTCAGAGAGGAAAACAGACACACTTTTGGTGAGTGCACGTTACAGTGACAGCACAAAAGGTTGCTTTACAAAGCGTTTTCTGTTTCAGGCATGTGTGTCGTTTGCCTAATTTATGGACCTGCTGTTTTAGGCCATTTCAGATTAGTCTGTGTTGGGGATATCTCATTCCATGTCTCGCTGTGTGAGCCTCATTAAAGTTGTGTAGGAGCCGCCTCTGTCCCTCTCTCATTGGACTAAGGTGCAATAACTGGCAGACAACTTGGAGTTCTTTCAAAATGCAGGTACATTAAATTGGCTCTGCATCAAGTTCCTACACAGAGTCTGTTTGACTGTGCTGGATTGATTGTGTGACTCACTGAAAACTTTTCAACAACTTTTAGAAAACCTTCAATGTTTTAAAGGTGATGGTGTGGTTCAATGCATGAATGCACTTTTTTCTTCTGTATTTAGTTTTTTTGTTTGAACCAGTTCAGTCTTTTCTTGTGAGACCATATGATTTTTTAGCATTTTAGTTGTCCCGCTAATGGGGTGTATTTTAAATACAAGTAACAAACATAGCCCTAAATGTAAACATTTTTTATTTGATGCTTATTTCTTGTATGTAGATTAGACTCATTGCTATTGCCATTAATATTTTAGTGTAATCTCTGTTCTTATGCATCTCAGTGGGAGACTATTTAAAAAAAAAAAAAAAACACTTGTGCAGCTGCTTTTTTGTACTAATGTATAGTTTTGCATCATTTTTGTGTGCATGTATGAGTATTTTGTACTTGCATGTGTTTTCATGTCTCTACACATGTCTTTGTCTAAGTGTATATGTGTTTGCTCAGCTTCTCGGAGGACGTGACCTGTGTGGGTAAGGACAGTGTTAACGGAGGCAAATTGGGAGGAGGCCAGCATTCTCATTAGCAGGGCAGATGTGAGGTCACTCTGACCAGATTGCTAGCCACTTCCTCAAAAAACATCTAACCAATGGCCTGGCGTGAGACTTACAGCGGGGGGAGCTGGGACATGGAAATGTCCTGTGTTCCTGACATATTGTGAGTAGCCACCAGATGGGGGGGGGGGCAACAGTGTTAACCCACCTCAGAGACAAACAAACACCGTCACCCCCACCATCCTCCCCTTTTTCACAGCAACATCCTTGTACAAGAATGATTCAAAAATAACACAAGCGGAAAACGGCAAAAAGGTGCTACTTTATCCTTCCTGGACCCCTCCTGGGATGATTAGCAATCCAAACTGAAAGAGAAACAGACAGAAGGAGGTGGAGGTGGAGGAGGTGGGCAAAGCAGAAAAGAAACGACAGACATGGAACCAATTTCAACATAATTTTCATCCCTTTAGAGATGCTTGTTCATGAAAGACCATTGGAACAACAGATTAGGTAATTACAGACCAAGGGCCAAATCACCATTTCTCGTTTCTTTTCCCCTTCCAGTTTCTGAAATTAAAGAATGTTGCAGAGCAGGAGAGGAGGGGGATGAGCATTTTGACGTTAGGATGGAAGTTTTTAGTGAAATACAAACTATATTCTCATAACTAATTAACCATTTTGTACTCGATATGCTCCTAAATAGTACATTTATAAAATAAACAAATACTAAGCCTGTATGCTAGAATCTCACATGCCAGATGTAAAGCAATATCATGACCAATAATTGTACAAAATGCCAATGAGTCATTCAAAAGTGGCTGCGTGCATAAAGATAAATGCCCACTTTGTGGATTATACCTACTCACTTAAACAGTAAGGGAATGGGGAAATGCTTCGCAGTGTAGCAGTGCTAATGGCTATGTGTGTGTGGTTGTGTGTATGTGTGTGTGTTTAGGACACCGGCTAGAATTAGGTAGACAGGTCACACTGACAAGCAGAGAGCAAGTGCGAGGAAGAGGGGTCAAGGACGAATAATTCGCTTAGCCCCTATTTTTTTTTTTTTAAATGACAAACACACACTCCTGCCAGAAGGGAACCATTAAAAATAATTTACACAAGCTTTATGTTGGCTGAGCTCTTTTTGATGCAGTGTTTCCCCTGGCAATTATGGCCATGGCTCAACTCCAGCCATATGGCTAGCCGGGCAGTGGGCCGTGAGGCTCAGGAATACCTGGGTGGTTAATTAAGAGCTGTTGCCAGGGCCATAGGAGGCAAGTCTCAGATCTTCCATGCCCCCTTCACCAACTCCACCACCATTCTCTGCTAACACTTTCACTTCCTCCTCAAGCGGGCCCTCTGCTGTGACCCTCTGTTGTCTCTGCTCACACAAAAGCAGCAGCCACTGGGGACAGGGAGAGGCCACCGGTAATTATTTGAAATAACATCCCCCTGAGCTGAGGTTGAATATGTGAGGGAAGATAAACTGTGTACTGTGCTGTTTGTTTGTTTATTTATTTATTTTTAGTGCCTGGATGGGTTCTTGGATTAAGACCACAGACTTCAGGTCACCACCTTCCTTATTTCTTTTTCTCTGATGCTTCTTTGGACTGGAGGAGAGTGCAACCACATTCTAATACCTCATTCGGCATATGCAGATATTTACCGTACTCTGCTCCCAGCCACCCGACCAATTGGAAATAAACTCTTCACACATGCCACACTATGATTGACACAAATATTTTTTCAGGGTCACTAAAAAGAGAGCATGTATGTGGATGATTGGGACTCATAAAATAAATAGCGTACAAAAAAAAAAAACAAAAAAACAACTGTGATAAATTATAGTTTCACATGTTTTTAGAATCCATGTAGAATAAAACTTTTTTTTGTAGCTCATCAAAAAGAGTTAGCTTTTTTTTTTTTTATCGCATGTAGGCTGTGATAATATTTGCAGATGGCAGAATCAGCCCACTGATTTTAAACATAATTCTTTGTAAGATGAACAATACATTTTGACTCATCTCCTTGTTTGTTGACCTTACAGTGTTATCACAATTCGTGCTGTCATAACATATTAGGTAGCTTTGACCTTGACTAAGGTATGCATAAGACCCCATCTAAACATATTGATATTCATAATAGCACTATCACTTTATCAATCTACTAGACAGAGCTCTCATACAGTATGATAAAGCATTAATGAGAATTTTGTCTTGTTAAAATGTCATTTATGTAATGAATAAAAGATGGTGGGTTCAGCTGTCTCGGCTTTGTTCTCAATCAGTCTTTTTTTTTTTTTTTAACTCATTCTGGCCTGTACACCAACAATGGCGTCATCTGCAGACATTGTCCTGATAATCAGTCAAAATTGCTTCATGTTTCTACTCCACAAACAATCATTAGGATGTTGTTTTGTTCATTCGCTTCGCCTCAGCCTTTCATTTGCGAACAGTGGCTGCAACAAAAACACTGACAGCTTCTAATCTAAATCTGTGATAGTTCAAAATGTTACGATTGTGACAGCATGGCAAGTCAAATATGTTTGTGATAGTGTCTGGGTGTGCACGTGCTCATCTCCCAGTGTATGTGTGAGTGCGTGTGGGTTTCTGTGTGAGAAGCCCCCTGCCGACTCTCCAGCTCATCTCCATATTCCTTTATAGGAAATGTAAATGGATACATGATTATCTTTACACAGCCCAAGCAGGAAACGGGACCCTACCCTTCGCTGTGACTAAAGAAGAGAGGGAAATGTTATGGTACACATTATAAATGATTTATGGGTGTAGGCTATGGCATCTTTTTTCTCGATAACCTCTCCTGTGTGTTTTACGTGCTCCCTTTTCAACCAAGATTCAGAAAGGTCTCCAGTGGTGCAGAGTTCTCTCCATGTACCTTTCCAAACAATAAACAGGATTATCTGTCTGCCTGTCCATGCTCTGTTTACAGCCGTTTACACTCACCCGCTATCTCTTGGTAATAAATCCCAGAGAGTGAAAGAGAGGCGATATACTTGATGCTGAATAATTGGTCATTTTGGTTGCAGGCTCCCCTGCTTCACATTATAGTGATAATGAAGGCCTACTGAATATGGTGATCAGTGTGAGTGTGTGTCAGATATGGCCCGCTATGTGCATCTGTCATCTGAATGCATGCGTCTAAGCGAGCATTCGTATTGCCGATGTGTCTCCTGAGTCAGGGATTATTGCTGATAGATTATTTCTTCAGCCCCCTCGTTATCACTGGATCAAACAGACATGTGACCTGCACTTCATCACTCTATTCATGCGCTTAAACCAAGCTCTAGAAGCCTACGCAGAGGGCCCCTGGAACTGAATATATGGATGTGAGACCAGGGAGTGTACGGTAATACTGTTGCGCTGGGACCCTTTTGCATAATTATGAACTCTTGCTACAGCTGTTTTATCAGCATGATTGAATCCTTTCTACTGCTGAGAAAACTATCAAAAATAAGACATTTTGGAATTTCGGAAAAAAAAACGTTTTGTAGTTTAACCGATTTAACCAGGTTATACTTTTAAATGCCCGTCGTCTAGAATGCTATTTTCATTTCTCTCATTCTGCTCTGGCCTCTACTGCCTGGACTCATGTTCCAAGCTCTGTTATTATGTGATATTGTCGTCACCTGCCCTCATTACTAGTTGAAGGACAGGCCCTTTGATGCTCATTAGCGAGCTCCCCTGTGTCATCACTACATACTAGTCATGGAGAGGAGCTGGGAGCTGTGGCAATGAGAGACTGCCACATCTGCCAACCTGTGTGTACTGTGACAGTGGTGACACCCAACCAGTACCGTTTTTGTCAAGGGCCTCTAACGAGGTCATCACTGTCCCTGAGACAGAGGTCAACCTTACATTTGACCCCCATCCTCCCCACGCTGTAATGTCAACAACTCCTCCGTCACTTGCCCCGCTTTGCCCTTGAACGCCGCTCTCCCTCACTGGCTGGTGGCACGCCGAGCTGTCACACAAGTGGGCAGCGTGTGTGGAAATCAAGGTGGGCTGATGTCTTTTAATGAGACAGACGTAGAGCCTCGCTAATGTCCCCGCCTTCGTTAGGCAGGACCCAGCTGCAGCCTGTCAGCCTCCTTGTTAAGCTCAGGCCTGGTGGGACGGTCAGGCAAGGCAACCCGGCTGTCGTTCTGTCTATCAGTTGGTCAGCTTTTCCCCT
This sequence comes from Hypsolebias longignatus, assembly GCA_031762435.1. Taxonomy (NCBI): domain Eukaryota; kingdom Metazoa; phylum Chordata; class Actinopteri; order Cyprinodontiformes; family Rivulidae; genus Hypsolebias; species Hypsolebias longignatus. The sequence goes on along the minus strand of JARVGV010000645.1, from coordinate 21,453,413 downwards.
CTTCCCCTGGTGGACCTCAGTCTCCAAGGTGAAAAATAAGCCCTGTCTGCCTGATGGTCCTGTACTGCGTGTCAGGACTGTGCTCCCCTCTGCTCTTTTCCCTCGTTCCTGGAAGGTGGTCGGCTAATGATTCTCCAACAGCGCTTTGGGGCGCTCCACAGCATTTTGTTTCCTGATTAGAATGCACCGGCGGCCTTTGTCAACAGTGATGTCAGCCGCTGTAAGGACAAAGCATTGTTACCAGGAGCATAATTAAATCTGTTTCCTGTGAATCTGCCACCTGTGTTGACCAGGTAGTCAGGGATACAGGAGTGTTTTACCTCCCACATCACGTCTTGTATTTATTCTCTCCCTCCCTCTGCCTCTGTATTTGTGGTATACTGCATGACAGGTGTAATATATATGTTTTATTATTGTGATGTTCATTATTTTTCTTATTATCATTTATTTTCAGGACACTGACAACAGTAAATAAACCCATTGTAAGATAAATTTATATATATATAAAAATAGTTAAGTGCATGCTTGCACACCTTATTAATTAATTATAGTCTACAAATAACATGTGTGTATAAATTTTCCTAACATCAACTTGATAAACATTATATTACATACATTAATTATGTGTTGATTGAACTTCATATATTTTTGCATTTCTAAAAACAATATATGTATTTGTATTTTTTTTTTCTGTAATTTTCTTGTTGGTAAAACAGACTGTAGTTATCTGTCTCATCAAATGCATAGTGACATGTGAGAGCTAGCTAACCAGACCATTAAAAGAAACAGCAGTCCCTGGGATGTGGACTGGTCAAAAATTAATTGGCCCCATGGCTGTTTGAAAGTGCATTAAGGAAAAAAAAAAAAAAAAAACTCCATGAAGTGTATCAGGATCCCCACATAAAATATGTCAATTTTCCCCGCTCATGCCAGTCGAGCAATAATGACCCCATGGTGCTGTGGAGTGGTGTGACAACACAAATGACACTACACTGTGTGCTAATGACATGGAATGTAGTCGCTGGGTAAACATGGCAATTAAACAACAGTCTCAGTCTGACTAGGACACACATAGAACCTTCACAGACCCCATTGTGTCTTTGTCTAGGCTCCCTCTTTCTGTTTCTCTCTCTCTCTCTGCAAGACATTTGCATGCTGGAGGCATAATTGGCTGGTCTTATGGTGGCGGTGGCAGCATTTCTAGAATGAGGACATCTCAATGCACCTCACACGTCCTCACTGTCACAACGCTCGCTGCTGAAAGCCTTTCTTGACACAAACACAGCAACACAGAACGCTCCCACAATGGCAGCCATGTCTGCTCCCACTCAAACTACACCCAGTGACAAGAAGGAGCTGAACTAAGCACAATTCTCTTCCCTCTTGCAGTTTCCAAAGTTCAGGATTACCGTCAGCACGCAGAATCTCAGCTGGGGAAGTTTTTTTTTTTTTTTTTTTTGCTCTGAGAAGGCTGTGTGAGAGAGTTAGGTGGGTGACAGCCTCACTGTAACAGTTTGCTAGAGAAAACTCATGTTAAGTTTAGGCATGTGGGCATATTTGCACAGCCATACAGTCATGTATAAGTGGCACAGTTTATCTACAATTTTCATGCAAGCTGGACTGAACACTGAGTTTCTGACAACTGACAAAAATGTGTTGTCTCTTTAAAATGTGTTAAATTAATGGCAACTATGTCAAGTGTTTACCATGTATCACAAATTCACATCATATTTGAACAAATCATTGAGCAGGTATGCTATGAGATTCATATCGCTAGCCCACAGGTGACACAGAAGAGTGCCACAGAGGCAAACCCTACCACCATCACATTGATAGAGTACCCCTGCCAGTCTTGTTTCATTCACCCATGAAACAATTAGCAATGCTGAGCAGTTTTGCAATTAAAAGCCCCATAACTGTCACATGCCCTAATTTTAAATCAGCAGGAGTAAGTTCTGTTTTGGAGAGCAGGGTCTAATTACAAAGTAAAGCATTTGCTTCTGTGATTACCATATTTTTTCTATGACATTATTATTACATTTTATTTCCTTTTTCCAGATGCTACAACTTCCTAAGTCATGTCTCTCCCTAGTGGATAGAGACTCATGTGTAACTGTCATACTCATATTGAGAAATTACACCACCATTGACAACGCATTACAAGTTTGAATTGACCTGTGTGTGTGTGTGTGTGTGATTGAGATATTTTTAATTTTCATTTTTCATTTACCCTTTATTTATGCAAGTAGTCTCATTGAGCCACGATAACTCATTTTCAAGAGAGATCTGTTTAGGGAGCAGATGGTGGGGGTTAAGGGCCTTGCTCAGGAGCCCAGAGTGGGGGAGAATGAGGGTGGAGGCAGGTGTGGGTGTTTCACCTTTTTTCCACGCACATTTTTTGATGTTGTCGGTACCGGGGCTTGAACCGGCGATCTTCCGATCACAGGCCAACCGATTGAAATATAATGTTTATAGATAATTAAAAGAATGACCGGCAGTCACAGACAAATAGCATTCACTTTGTGATTGACATTTTCTAGCACGCCACAGTAACTCTTGTGAACAAACCACCTGTCTTAAAACTGTAAACGGACTCAGTCAAAATGAATGCAACAGCCCAGTCAAGGCCTGAATTATCTTTCTGTTGAGCTTAAAAGGTACCGGTAAGTGTTCAAGTCAGAATATAGAAGAGTCAAGCTGATGGAAGCTGGCGCAAACACATTCACACCTTTTCAATTGTATTTTTGTCTTTTGCATTCTGCCTGATTCTTTTGTAGGGGCTTAGTGTACTTTTTGTGTCCCAGTGCGTACAAAGTCTATCAGAATGCATTTGTTTTAGGAAACCCTCCTTTTTCCTTTGAAAGGGTTAAACAGACCATTCACCGGCCTGTCAACATTCCCTGGCCTGCGCGACAGAAAAGTCTGCTCGAGTTTTGTTCCCGATCAACACTTGTCCCTTCGGACCGTTGTTGCTCACGTCGTGTAATATCCATGACAATCATGTTGGGCTTTTCAGTGGGCTCTGTATCACTCATTCTGTGAGGCCACTTTCAGGCCATAAAGAGCTTTATTTGTGTGGATTTGAAAGAGTCATGTGAAGTGCCCTAAGGCTGGAATCCTCTTCAGAGGGTCACCACAGTCTCGAAAGGTTTCATACTCACAAGAGGCCATCAGTACAGCCATCACGTTCTTATGAAGCAACACCATTGCCAGTGCTGCAAGAGATTTAAAAATACTTTCAAAGTTGTACTACAAGTTTATAAAAAAAAGCTAAGAACACCAGGCATGATTAATGAGATTTAAGGACAGAGGATAGTGTTATAGTAAGTTTAGTATTATAAGTTATAGAAACAAAAAAGAAAGGAAATAATAGTTCTTGGTTTGGATTAGCACAATGTTTAAAGGTCCATACTTGATTTGATTTGACGTTTATTTATTCATTTTAAAAAGGAACAATACAAAACAGTTTCATTAGATACAATAATAAAAAAAAAGTAGGATAAAATGAAAGGAGCAGAAAGAAGAAGAAATCTTATTATATCTGCCCCTACTTCAATAGATATGTAAGAGCATCAACATTAGAACCCATTCTGACTGCCAACCTGCCATTCAACCACCTCCATCTGAAATGCTTGAATATTAAAAAATAAATAAATAAATAAATAAAAAAACAACAACAACAACACATGAACTGTATTTAGGATAGATGGGGCATGGGAAGAAAGAGAGATTCAATTACATCTACAGTATTTTCATGAACCATATGGAAACTCTGTTGTGTGTGGAGTGGACACATCAGATAGTTGTGATCCTAATGACAGTGAGTGTACACTGAATGGTAAACACTGTGGAAAGGGGCGTCACCCTGACCCCTAGCATATGGGTTTCCATTCTGAAGGAGGGTTTTCACATACACAGCCATGCTGCCGGCAAGCCCTGGGGACGTTGATTTGTTAATGAATTGCTCTATTGACTTGCATCTTTGCTTGTATCGTTGGAGGACACCAACAACACACCCTGTTTTCTTTAACCCTCTTTTTTTTTTTTTTTTTATCCCGCTGTGCAAAGACAGGAGGATGTGGGGGACTTGGAGAGGGTGGAAAAAAAGAGTGGATTGTGTGTGTGTGTATGGAAGAGTGGGGGGTGGGGGTCCAGAATGCTATTGTATGTTTGACTTAAATGTTCAGGCTTGTCATCTGTTTCCCCCCACTCTTCTATGGCTTTCATTCTTTAGCCCAGCTAATTTGTATTGTGGTGATTTTAGACAACTCTCCAGTGCTCAGTGATGCAAGAGAACAAACCTAATACCCCCCTCCCTGCCTACAAAGTCCCCCCCCCCCCACCTCCATCACTTCAGATTCAGACCAGCCGAAGTCTAGGACCAGCCTCCTCTGAATCTATTTCCCAGTCCCTCCCCAGCCCTCATTACCATGTGAAGACCATAATGTTTTGTCAGGACGATACCTGCTTTACAAGTAGCAGATTATTGTGTCCCGCCAGTGTTAACACAACAAGTACAAGCCCTCTGTCTGTGGCCATTCCACCGGCTGTCAGCACTCATCCATAATGGCAGTGTCACACTATAACACACAGCACACAAAGACGGGTGACCCCTGATGCACAAAGACATCCGGGCTGTATAAGAGTTGCACAACATATGGCTACAGCATCATTGCCCACTTTCCCCCCCTACAATCCACAACTGAGCCAAAAACCATACTGCCCTTTGTCCAGAAAATGTGGTGCCCCTGGCTGCTAGGCCACACAGTGCCATGGTTGTGCACCAATTACACCACACTTCACCAGGAGTGCCATCTGTGTGCCAAACGGGCAATTCTGTCCATGCATTATGGAAAGAGAGGTGTGAATTTTACAGCTCTTTGAGTGCTTTACAGATAGCAGGAGTCCTGCATGCGAGCATGCATCTGTCTACATGGTTCTGGTTTTCTTTGTTCATACAAATGTCTTTCCTTTCCATACTTCATCGTAGGCATTTGTAATATTAAACATGACAACAACTTCTACAGTCCTGCTGTTTTGTTTCACATTCTGTCAACTGCAAACAAAAGCTAGCAAAGGTGGAGGAACCTAGCCCATATCTAATCTTTTTGAACTTGCAGTGACTCTGAGAGATGTGGGCAATTTAAAGGAAATTTTACAGTTCTAAACTGACACAGTAGAGTAGTTTTTTTTATTTTTTTATTTTTTAATCAAGCCCCAGTGTAAATGTTTCAGAAGCTTTAGTTATTATTATTATTTTTTTCTATTTATGCTGCTTTAAAAGAACAGTAGAAGAAGTCTAGTAGACTTTGGCAGCCTTTGATCATGACTGAAGACTTTAGGACTCATCAAATGACTAATAATGCAATGGTTTTGTAAAGAACTGCAAAAGTTGGATAGAAACCAAACAAAAATGAACATTTGTTTTGTAAGGGACTAAATATGTCCCTTCACTTTTCAGTGCATTAAGTTTATATGTTGTTATGGCACTTCAACTGGATTTACTGACAAAACAAATAATTTCCAACTTATGGGAGCCTGCTGAAGCAGGCTGTCTGAAGCACTAACAGATTTAACTTGTGAACATCCACTACTTTAGGGAATTTCCTCTGACTGTATATTTGAGGAGGCAGCAGGTCAGCTGGAGTAACTTCCTGCTCTCTGCAGAGTGGTGGATGCCTGCTGTGTGGGTATAACATAGTAGACCAGGTCCATTGTCTGGAAAAAGGATGTGCTTTGGTGTTGTCTCAGTTTTGGGCCAGGACCACATCTCGTATGACGCACAACAACTCTCACTGACAAGACCCACAGAGTCAAGGTGAAGCTGACTTTGTAGTTGAGCATGATGAGTTTGCATCCAGAGAAGACTGTAACAGAAAAAGTACAATTTTGGAATAGACTTGAGATGTAATGGAATTTTAGTTACACAATCAAACATAAAAAATTAAAAATAATAATTAAAAAAAAAAACATAAAACAAGATTTATAAGTTGGAAAATTGTATTTACTTTTTTTTTTTTTTTTTTTAACAGCAAGCAACAAAATAATAAAAACGTGAGACATACAATTGTCTAGCATAGGATAATTCTGATACAATAAAATGCAATTGGATGGATACAATGAGAGTTCATTGTTATGAAAAAAAAAATACTTTGATCAATTAGTTTTGACAGGTTTGACCAAGTCGGAGTGCTATTAGCAGAGAGAATGGGTGGGTGTAAGGATTCAGTTCTTTTCAGGATGTAAGGATCGTTGCCCCCGGAAATGTTATTTTCTCTAGCTGCATGCCTGTGCTTGTTTGATTTTATTTGTTTAAAACATACAATTAAATAAAATAATCACTATATTCCTTAACTTTTACGTAAAAAGAACAATCTAGTCTTTAAACTTGGACTCTATTCCCTGTTGTTTTAGGTCTAAAGAATATCAGAGGCATAAATCTTGCACACAAGCTATCAATGAAATAAACAACATTTGTGTTAATGTTTAATTATATATTATTCAGTAATAATCAATGGCTTAATAAAGTAAGCACTTCTATATAAAAGTAACTATCCTATAATATAATATAATATTATCTTATAATTAGGGTTGGTCTGTTATGTTGCTACAGGCTATTGGAGGACAAATTGACCTCATTTCCTTCAATGAATTGTTAAAATTGAATAGTTTCATTTATACTGTTTCTACCTTATGTGATTCTTGACCTGCCATTGTATATCTGTTCCTCCTTTCTGTTCCTCTCAAACAGCTGGTTGAAGCAGTTGTCCACTTGTTCTGAGCCTGGTTCTGTTAAAGGTTTATTTCTCATGCGGGGGGTTTCCTTTCCACTGTCGCCTTCACGCTTGCTCAGGATAAGGGTCTGTGATGAAGCTAAACTCAAAGCAGTCTGGTCCTCAGATAAATAATGTTAATTATTTTTTTGTATATATGAATGTTTCTCGTCAGTGCCCTGAGATGACTTCTGTTGTGACTTGGTGCTACTGTATATAAATAAACTGAATTTAATTTCATTGAAAAGGAAGAAGCAGGTAAAAATAATGAATGGGTGGATGGATGGATGAATTGAATTAAACCCTCCAGTTGTAAAATATTATTTAAATAATACGGCAAAAAACAACATATTTTCTTATAATATTGTGGCAGAATGTGCACCTGTGTTAATGTCCTATAAAAACATGTATCAAACACACAGTAATTACCCATGCAGAGTGAAACGGGCAGACAGAGCTAAGCCATCCAGCAGAGCCAGTCACTTCTAGCTGTATTAGAAACAGTTGGATTTCATTTCACATGCTGCTGTGCTCAGAGGAATCTCAATATTTATCAAGTTTGTCTGGTCGTGGCACCTGCTGAGGGAGACATTAGTCATTTGTAAGTATTAACTTGGGCATCCCCTCCTTCACTCATCTTCCCCGTCTCTCCCTCTCCTCATCTTCCTACCCCCCTCGTTCTGCACTCTCACTCCCTCCCTCTGTGAGTACACTGTCAGTCATGTTGTAGCCTTTTAAATGTCATCCACTTACTGCGGAGAGCAGTTGCCCTACTTGACAGTTTTATTGGGAGACGTTGTGATGATGGTGATGAGAGAGGAAGAAGGGGGAAAAAAAAGGGACAGAGATAAAACTGTGGAGAGGCATTTCTGAGTCAAATCGAATTAGAATAATCAGAGTGATGTGATTAATAGTAGTGCCATTGTGGGGTAATCATGCACAGCGATCATCACTGTGGTGGACTTCAAATTAGCGTGCCCTGCAGTGAGGCTTTAATCTGGCAAGCATCAAATCAAGTTGGGCGTCAGGCTGTCACTTACTTAAAGCACACCTTAGCCTTGATGTCTCTTCACCAAACTAAAAATAGAGATGGAAGACAAAACTTGACAAAAGGCAGCGGTACAGTCAACAAATGATCATGACTGCTCTGTGTGGCACCTGCTACTGAGACGTGTGAAAAGATCCTGATTTCAAACCCTTAAGGTGGACTTAAAATCCTGTGCGTGGATGTGAGAAGCTTGGGGGTGGGGGGGGGGGGGGGGGATACAGAGGAGAAAACAAAGAAAACAAAGTGACATTAGCCCATGTGACTTTTTCTCAGGTGTACATCTGTCCAGCCTAGTTGCGACTACAATATTAAAGTGGAAAATACTAATGAATTATTTTTTAAAAAGTTAAGTCTGGTCCTCTGGACATTAAAAAAATAAATAAATAAATAAATAATAATAATTGTAGAATCGTTTCGTCTTTCCTATGAAATACTTCTTCAGTCTGAGGTGCTGTGTTCAGCTCAGTCTTATAAATAGCACCTTCTCATAGGGGATCAACCAGTTTGCTGCTGACAGCCAAATAGTGTTGTTCGACACCAGGGTTTCTGGTATCGATACGATACCGGGTAAACTGTTGTCTAGTATCGGCAGTATC
>JARVGV010000645.1:21430496-21441154 GCA_031762435.1 Hypsolebias longignatus | reverse complement strand
AAAAATATAAAATGCTGCATAAAAAAGGCAACGAACGGCGCAATGACGTCACTAGGGGCAGAGCCGTAAGTACGGAGTGCCGTAAGTCGATGGCGCCGTAAGTCGGGGAGTCTGTGCTGAATTTGCAACCTGTCCAGGGTGTCCACCACCTCTCACACAGTGACGGCTGGATATGAGCTCCAGTGACCCCATGACCTGAAACGGAAGAAGCGGGTAACAATAATGGATGAATGGATGAAATATGAGTAATTGTGGTTGATGCCAGCTAAAGACAAGATGGAATACTGTGGCCAGAGATGTTTAAGAGTTGTTAACTTGTGCTCATGACGTTAAATTAATTAATCTTGGATACAAATTTAATTTTAAAAAAAAGGAGCAGTTTTGCACTCAATGCACAGATTTCTTAATAAAGTTATTTTTTTGTTACAGCTCCTTTTGTTTTACGAGCCAAATCCTGTGCATTTTCACTTTGACTTTACTTTTAAAGGTTTGCTTTCAAAAGTTGCTAAAATTTAATTGGATCCATTTTGAATCCAGTTCTTGTGACTTCTATTTAAACATTTGAAAGTTTTCAAATCTTCAAGATGTCTACCGTAGTTGGAAGCAAATGCACCTCCTAAATGCTATTCAACCTCCTGAAAATACAATTTCACAAACACATTTATCTTTTTGGCAATACATTATTTAATTTCTCATTGAACTGAAAATGCTGCATTTACCCAAATAAAGAGAAAATGTATAATTAATATGTATAACGCTTTAACATTACAACATCATTAGCATTAAATCCCAAATTATCAAATTCATAGTTTAATAATGTGCCTCTTGTTTCACAAAAAACAACAATAAATAAATAAATAAAAATCATTCAGACTAACACCTCATACACTCATCTTGCTTTTTAATGTTAAATAAATGTCCTCAATGTTTATTAGTGCTAATCTTTTAGGATTACTGAGCATGAACTTTGTTATCTATAATACTATTTTGTATCCTGCTTTACAGTTAGCATATTTTGCTGCAGTTACCTTCAGTCAGTGGCATGCCCCATTACTGATTTGAAATATAATGTGAGTCATTGTGTAGGCAGACAGTGAAGGGGAAAATGACTTGGTACCTTTGTGTCAGGAGATTAACAAAACGTCCTGCACAGGCTTTTTCCAACATTAAATGGTGCTTTTTCACCCCAAAACATCCAACTTAAAACAAATGTGTGAAATGGCACTAAAGGGACACTAAATGAAGTGTTGACATTGAAAAGTTTCTGAGTTGAGAAGAAGATTTAGTAAAAAAATAAATAAATACAAAATCCAGGTAAATTATAATGTGATTTTTTTTTCTTCTTCTTTAATATCCCTTGGGGAAAAAAAATAAATAAATAAATAAAATAAAAAAAAAATAAAAAAAAGATCCACATGGATAATTTAACCCACAAAATTTTATTGTGGTGATAAAGACAGCATTGCTAAAAAAAAGTTAATTATTAAGAAGTTCTGACAATCACTCTTTAAAATCTTACTTAAAAACAGAACAGAGCACATAAGACATATATGGTCTGTAGCTTTATTGGACACATGTTAAGATGTTTGTACCGAGTCTAGACTCTCAACAGTGACCTCAGTGATTTACTGTTATACTGCTGGCCATACTGGGTTCTGAGGGGGGGGTTCTTGCATCCTGAAAATGAGGTCAGAAGGTCAAGTGCCAAAGCACGGTTTCATGGAATACAAAGTCAAGTGATGGAGCATGTGTGACTGGAGAGCCAAACAGATGCAGAGAAAAAAAAAAAAGAAAAAGAAACAAAAAAAAAAAAAAAAAACTGACTGAGTAACGAACACCGAGTCAAAGTCTTTTTTTTGGGTGAAATCTTATGTAAACATATGTTGACAGGCAGAGTACAAGTTCATCCCAAGGGGGAGGAGACACAACACTTGAAAAAGTAATCTCTCATACTGGACATAAGAGACACAGGCAACGCTGTATAGTCATAAAAGTGGAACACACACACTCATCACCCATCAGCCAACTCTATATTTCTCTCAAATCCTCCTGTTTATGTCAGTAGAGTTGCTTAACCTTGCTGTTGTCCTTGGCCTCTGAACTGTTAATAAGCCTATTTGTTAAAATGACACTGGCAGGCGGCATAAGCTAGGTCTCGCTATTCCTCAGAGTCGGAGTCTGTTATCCCCCTCTCAGCTCATCTGGCAGAGGTGAGGGGATATCACTCTGACTGCTGTGACAGCTCTACTTTAGCATATTCATGACGAGTAGAGTCTCATTTCACAGGTGTATTAAAATATCCTCAACCCCTTTCTCATAGCGAGCCTCGTCTCACACCACAATGGCTGGATGCCATGCATGAAAATCGATGGGGGAAATATGTAGAAATATAAGCATGCATCAGAGACTGGGTCAAGAACCTAATTTCACAGTGACACCGAAGGTAATTTGGCTCTAGAAATGTTTGTCAATTCGCCATTCGTTTGAGCAGGCATGGCATTGTGCGGCTCCCCCGACGTGGGTGCGAGGTGGCCAACCTGAACGCCTGTATTTATGGCGCACTTTTGTGAATACATTATGCCTGTCACAATGAAATAAGTGACATACTTACATGCTGCGAGGAGTAAGTCCAAAGAGGTGAACGCCGAGCGAGGGAGAGATAAGAGGAGAGGTAATTAGTACATTCATCTTTTTTATGATATCATTTTTCAGACATATATGATCACAATGTAAATTAGAAATAAGGAGGGACTTGCAGAAAATGGAATTCATTTGGAGCGGGTCAATCGCCCTACAATAGCGGTGCTGGGAGGCCAGGTGTAATTTACGGTGGCACTTGGCCCTCTCTCTCTTCTGCCATACACCTGGCAGAGCCTGATACCCTGCTGCTCCCCACAGCTGCTGGGCATTTTTTCCCCCACAGATAACACTCTTGTCTTCAAAAGAAATTAATTTACTCCACTGAAAACGATGGAAAGCAATCCAAATGAAAAGGGAGAAGTAAAGAGACAAACCTGCTCTTCTTTTCTATACTGCCCTTCTCTCTCTTCCTCTCATGATTCAAGCCTAGGCACTTACTGTAATAACGTTCTATGGATTATTGATTTTTGATTTGGTTTTTCTGCTTAGCAGAGGCCTCCTGTTTTAGCGAAGCCATTACCTCCGTAACGATTAGAAACAAAAAGTTAATTATGTAATTATAAAGCCAATAACAGCCTGCGCTGGTTTACCCTGCTTTAGTCGGTTTAAACATTATCTCTTGTGTGCACATCATAACAGGCGGAATGTGAGGAGAAGAGATTAACGCCTTGGAAAGCAGATGCGGAATTTAATTCTCCAGTCCACGGCTGCCTGGGAAACCATTAAGTAATCACAACATTCTCCCTCGATTAAATTCACGGCTGCCACTTTGCACACAAAGGGATAGTGGGGGAAAAGAGGTGCCTGCAATGCTCTCCCATTTTTATTGACTGTAACATTGGTCCCTGCCTGCAGGCAAAGATGAATAAAACTGTTAAATAGGGTGCCCCAATCTGTCAGAAAATGAAAAGTTTGAATGGGCAAAATAAAATCTAAGTAAAATAAAAATGGAGGGGGTATGTCGTGATGTGTTCAGCACGATAACGCTCACTCAAAGCAGATGGAATAAACGGGGGGAGCAAAAAGATGCACTTGATATTTCCCCATTATTTTCAGTCATTTTGCTTTGCCTCAAATGATTTTTGTCCCCAGAAGCTACAGATAAGGTGGCCGGTGAGAGGAAGTGGCTGCATTGCTTTAAACAGATTACGAAGGTGCACAAATGCAGGCTGACTTTGTGTGGGTATCCGCTTACACATATACATTCATGTGACTGAGACGCACACGCATAAACAACCTGGACTATATACAGTAAGTGCAACTAATTACTTATGGACGGTTACTTGAGGAATTAACACGGTCTCAAGATAATATTTACTCTATGTTACGCAACAAAACTCCATGAAACAACCCTGCACAGATAGAGGTCAGAGGGTTAGTCCCCTTCTATAAATGAGCACTTAAGGGCAGAGGGCCCTGCTCTGATTAATTGACTAATTCATTAGTTTAGTTAAGTCGTTAAGTATGAGGGGCGAGTCGAGGGCCCCATAACCAGAGGGCTCTGCCAGCTAAAGACAAGAAGGAATACTGTGGCTAATGCTAGATAACAACATCAAATGAAGTGTGCAAAAAAAAAAAAAAAAAATCTTCACAGTGAGGTGCCTCACTGGCTATGCTTCAGGAAAAATCAAGATTCAAGGTTCTTTATTGTCATTTGCATCAAATGTGGTAAATGAGGTGGAACAAAATTGTGTACTCGGTGTCCCAGTTACACTCAAAAATAGGCAAAATCTAAAGTATAAAAAGAAACAGTACATAATGATCTAAGATATACACTAAGATATAGACTAAATGAATGCTAAACGATACGCTAAAAGAGCTAAGATATACAGTAAACAGTAATAATGTAAATTAATACAGTAAATTAATCAGCAGCCTAAACATGAATCTGTAGTGAGCAGATGGGTATGAATTAAAAACACAAACAAAATGCTGCCACACATATAAGTACTATTGCCCGTCATAATAGAGGTATTCCAACAACTTAGAAATTGTGGTCTACCAACATAAGATAAGCATGACAGAGAATACTGTGATGCAATTTAATCCTACAGGTAAGTGTTGGTAGCTTTGTTGTTGAATGTGCCACTTGTATCATAAAAAAGAAAAAAAAAGGAAAATGTATTTTTAAAGGCCTGTCATTATTTATTATGTTTGGGCAATAGGGTTTTCTTGGCATCGATCTTAGAGTTGCTGAACATTGTGGATGTGTCTAAAATTGAGTACTGTTTTTTTTTTTTTTAAGCCAATATTTACACACACTTCTTTAAAAGCACTTCCTTGACTGTCTGCAAACCCCATTTAGAAATCTGACACACATTTTTACAGGCTGATGCGTGGAAGCGCCTGCGGGTGTGCACATACACAAGTACACACTATAGCACACTAAGCCAATCGCACATTCAGCTTCTTTTCAGGAGCATACAGGCCCCAGTGTGGGTGCCAGCCTGTTGCTTTACTCCTTCAATCCTGTCCATCAGGTTTCTCCCAGGAGCTTTCAATTGTCCCCCAAGGGCCCAAGGCCTGCGCTTTCCCTGTTCCTGTTCACTCGATGCAATTGCCAGGATCAGGTTTTGGAAAGGAGCTATAGTTTTCTGTGTACAGTGGACAGCTGGTACATTCCAGATAACAGCTGAATTTAAAATGAGTACAAAAGCAGCAAGCATGGACAGTCTTTGTCCATCCCAACCTTTTGATGGGCTTCTCAATCAGGCCCAACTGGTTTGTTTCTACAAGCATTGACACAATATCATAACAGCGCTGGCAGGCCTGTTCAGCCTATTCACATTTGCAGAGTTACACCAAACACTGAATAGACAGAGGATGATAAATGGGATGAAAGAGGTGGAAATCCAAGAACACTTGTTAAATGTGTCAGAGCTTTAAAGAGTTGTTACTTGAAAATTTTAACAAAAATAAAACTCAACTATGATTCCACATTTTTTTTATTTTTGGGGGGGCTATTTCTTCCTATTCATACTGTTTATGCAAGGGGATGCCAATACAAACCGATAGGTATTTTCAGGTTTGCAAAGTTGTTTTATGTTTACAACAGTTTTTTTTTTTAAGTTCCAGTCATTAAATAATTTCAGAAATGACCTAGGTTGATTCAAATGCCCCCCGTCTGACATGTGCCATTGCAGCCTTTATGTGTCCCTGAAAGTCTTTGTTTCATGTCAAATAATTTGTCCAGCGGGGGCGGGGGGGGGGGGGGATAAAAAAATGTTCAATAACTAATTGCATGACAAATAATTCAAACATGTTTATATCTTAGACAAGCTTGGCCAGACTGATTATCCAGACAAGGGACTAATGAGCAAACATGAGGGGTATTTCTAAAATAGAAACATGCACTCAAGAGCATATTAATAGCTGCATACATAACCAGGCACATTCATGGTGCCTAATGCACACACACCAAGCATGTGACAACAAGAATTCACTTTCTCTAAAAAGCCGAATTCCTGTCAAAGTCCCTTTTGAACCAGGTCAGAGCCCCCACCCACAGTCCCCGACAAAAAGGATGGGAAAACTAATGACTACAATGGAGTGTTTGCATTTTTCTTGGGTCTTGAAAAACACAAAGAACAAGGCCTGTGACAAGCTCCATTATTTGGTTGCTCTGCCAGTGAGGAGACAGCTCCTGCTGGAGAGATGAAAGTGGGGGGGTAGGTGGGGGGAGACAGGGAGGACAGAAGAATGGTGAGTGTGTGTGGAGGGGTATGTGTGGGGTGTCAAGAGGGCCACGGAGATGGCAGGTGATGAGGATGGTCCCGCCCTCGCTGCCATAACCCATGTCGCGTGGAGCTACGGGCCCATCAGCACAAAGACAAATTATCGCAGGGGGAATTTCACGGACAGGAAGAATCTGTCACCTAGTGGAGCCCTCCCTTTAAGGGACTTCACACAGCCATTATGAGCTTCTTTAAGGAGAGAAAATGCTCCAAGGGACTGATGTTCAACACCCCTAGTGCCAAGATAGATGGGGAAGAGGAGGTGTGGGTCATAAGTTAGACCGGAGCTGTTCTGCTTTTACTTTTTATTTCTGTGCTGATAGTCTTAAATTGTATTTCCTTTTTAGCAGGTTGTATACTACTTGTATCACTTCTCATGTTTGGGCTGCTGCTTAATACACCATATTATTTACATTATTAGTGTTTAGCGTATATCTTAATGAATATCTTAGATCCTTATATACTGATTACTTTATACTTTTTTGGCTATTTTTGCTATATTTGGGTGTAACTGGGACCCTGAGCACACAATTTCTTTCCACCTCATGTACCACATGTGATGCAAATGACAATAAAAATGCTTGAGCTTGAACTTGAATACTGTATATTTCATGATGATGATGATGATAGGCAGCAGTGAATACAGCAAACTTATCTCAAAAATACATATTAAAAGTTGTGCTTTTTTGAAATGATTAAATGATTAGATCTGGCAGCGTTTACGTATTGTGTTGTTAAGTGTTGTTAACTTTAGAATTGACCTAAAGATGAAAAATCATGCAAGAATAAATACTTCCACTTGTTTGAGAATAAAGTGTGCTTAGGAGTGTTGGAATCATAAATTGAGCCTTTGTGTTTAATTGTCAACCCCCAGTGAGAGTTAACAGTGTGCTGAGTGTGCACTCGGTGAATAAATAAACTCTGTTTTAAGCCTCTGGATACACTGACATCACTTGTTAGGAAATATAGGCAAACACAAGATGCTGGGCATTGGGAGGAGCAGAACAGGTGTTGATTAAAAGCCTGTTTATGTCATATATTCAAGTGAGTTTTGCCACAACATGAACACGAGGGACCATTAAACTCAAACAATAATTGTAATTGTGAGCCCCATATTAAACGTTTACTGTATTATTTCAAAAAGTGCAGCACTCATTGCTCATGCTGTTTTTTAGACTAGATTAAAACAAATCTTAATTTAATATATTGGATTCTCAAGTGACAAGTGTTCCAAATTTCATCAATTTCCCATTTCTTTTGCCTGTTTGGAAGCAAACCACATGCACCATCAACACATGTGCTTTCTTCCATTTGCACTTATCTTGTATCATTCATGAGACCACAACATGTGCAATCATGCTCAATATTTTATAACAGGTTGTATTACAACAACTTATTCTCATTCAGAGTGTTTGCATGTATCCAAACATCTCGCCCAATAATGGGAACAAAGGGGTTTTAAGTTGTTCGGGGAAAGAAGCCACATCTATTGTGTTCAAAGATATCATTTCAATTGAACCATTATGACATTGCCTTTTAAATTTGTCTTGGCCAGCACAAAAGAGCAATGGCCCCTATAACAAATGTGAAGGGGGATTATTCTACTCCTTCAGCGTCAAACCCCACAGCCTTTCTCCTCGCTTTCACATAGGGGCATGAACTTGGATGGGTCCTGCTTTCCCCCCGCTGAACACCACATTTTAAACACACAGTCACAATTGGCTGGATTAACCCATTCCCTGCACCCCCCCCGTGTAGAGCAATCCTATGGACTCAACAACCTCTACCAAACTTGTAGCCAACAGAGGTGCATGCTAATTGGACCATGCATTGTTAGAAATAAAAATAAAATGAAAATTAAGTGTCCCTAGCTTTTTTCACGTCACTTTCCTTCACAAACCCCAGAGAAGATGGATATAGGCTTCAGTTAAAAGAAACCCCTTTGAACTGGATTCATGGACAATTTGCATAAGCAGATTTGGGTGAGGAGAATGGAGGGGTATTGCGGCTGGTCATTAATATGCCAGCTAATTCAGCGCATTGTAAGCCCATTGATGCTTCACTAAAGGGCAGTTATCCCATTGCCTTTGTTTAGGGTTGGACCAGTCTCAGCAGTTGTTACAAATTACAGACTTAATTGATTTAAAATCTGCCATAAACTGCACAATGGGCAGAAGTATGGCAATTTTATATGACAGATCATTGCCAAGTGATTTTCTTTAAACCCCCTAATGTTAATATAAGTATAATAGATGAATGTGCCTGCAAATAGATGTGTTTTTGTGATGAACATTAGACAGTTTCTCTGCCAGTCAAAGCTGCTTAGGACAAAAACATATTCGCAAAGTAATTTTCAATATATTTGTAAAATGACGCTCATCAATCGCATCCTTGACTACGTGTCTGATTTTAATTTAAGATTCCTTCCAAAGATAACACAGTGCAAGGGATTAGCAGGGAGACCATTTGTGCTGTCGTGACTCAGCGGCCATGGTAATGTGCACTCCACATTTTTACACTCAGCACCAATTAGTGGCTGCAACAAAGCCTGACCAAAAATAAACACAGCAGTATTGCATACTTCTTACTACAATACGATGTAATCCATGTGCTGAACAATATTAGCTTTTCAATTACTCCTCAGTGCCATTGAGCGACAGTCTATTGAAATCCCCCCCACCCATCAACAAATGCTCGGATGGTATCCTCCACAGGCTACTCCAGCACAGCACTTGACATGTGAGAGTTTTAAACATTCTTCATCTCAGGATACACACCAGTGGCTCCTCACTTCTTTTTTCCACTACTTCCTTTCTGACTTGGGGCTGACAAAAAGCAGGTTGTGTACAGAAAGAGAGAGAGTAACAAAAAAGAAAAGAAAGAAATACAATGTTTTATGTCAACTAGGCGTGTTTTGATTTTACAGATGATAACAAGGAAAGAGATAAAGACATAATCAGAAACTGAAGCAATGGGCATCTCTGTGACTGTGAGTCCCTGATCCACACTTCAGCTGTTTCTATTGTCACTGATATATTTTTATAAAAAATTTTTTTTAGCTTGTATGCTGTGGGGGGGCTCTTCTTCTATTCCCCCCCCCCCCCCAATCTCATACCCCTGATAGGGCCACATCAAAGCTAGAAGAGCTGGGGGCTTGGTCCTCTGACTCTCAACATGTGGTTTTCTGGCTCTGGACATCGGCACCTTTTAACCCATTCTGTTGAGATTAAGCATCGCCTTCAATTGAGCATTAGTGAAACTATAGTAACCAATAAGAAGCTTGTCGTTGAATGGAAACTATGTATCTTGTCGCTGTGGAGCTGTCGGAACATCACGATCCCAGACAAGTTTCTTCGTAGGATTTTGGCTGGATGGATGGGGGCCCCTTCTTTTCATGCTGACACCAAGTTTTGCACACACTCAGAGACATGCCCCCACCCCCCGCAAACATACACATGCATGCACGTGCACACACCCCCCCCCCCCCCCACACACACACACACACATTAGATTATTTATTTATTTATTTATTTTACTTAGGCACAGCAATGGTCATTTATATTCAACCAAATTTTGGCACTGCATTACTTTCCACAGGGCACAACCATTTAAATATTATCTTTTTACAGCTTTACATATAACAATGAGAAGGAGGAAAATACACCAAGATGAATAATCTACAACAATTTATGAAAAGGAAGGGGACATTTTGCTGACTAATGCTCAGACGCATGGGAAATAAACAGGAACTAAAAGAGTGGGTCTTTCAGTGGTTTTGGCTGGCACGGGGCTGATCTTGGGCAAGGAAGCAGGAGAGGCACAGGGACAGGCATTGTCGTTCATTAAGAGGTGCAAAACACAGCTCTACAGTACTGAGGCGTAGGGCTCCATCAGTCAGATCCTGGCCTTAGCCAGGGTTTAGCGTGAGCTAAAGATGCCAGACAGCACACACTCATTAAAGCCAGGCTCCTGGAGCAACTGTCACTTGCTTGAAGCATTTTGGTCTCTCCTCTCCAGATTCCTGTTGAGGGGAATCTTCTCTCATCCCCAGGTTGGCTTCCTTTGCTCCAGAACCAGCAAATAACTTGGATGAGTGTGGTTACTATAGTTAAAGCATTTTTGCTGACATTAGCTCATATATATATATATATACAGGTAGTCCCCGGTTTACGGCGTCATCGGTTTACGGTGTCATCGGTTTACGGTGTTTCGCGTTTACGGCACCGCCCCCAGTGACGTCATTGCGCCGTAAGTTGCCTTTTTTATGCAGCATTTTATAATTTT
>JARVGV010000645.1:21404278-21419989 GCA_031762435.1 Hypsolebias longignatus | reverse complement strand
GAATCGAGCTACGAACGGTCCTTAGGTCCGGAACCCGTTCGTAACTCGGGGACAACCTGTATATATATATATATATACATAGGCGTTTTAAATCCTTCCCACACTCTTGCAATACTGTATTCTAAACAATGTTTCTAAACGCTCTAAACGAGTGCATGTCATGAACTCAGCTCTCTGCCACACCCACTTCTCCGTTGCTGAACAGGAGGAGGAACTGCAGGAGGAAGTTTCTCCTACAGTGTGGGCTGCATACAGGTGCAGCAAGTGCTAAATAATTATAAATAATTAATTTTAAATAATAATTGCATGCCAATCATGTAGCTCATCCATCAGTCAGCCAACTGTGAAAAACTGCAATGTAGCGAGTCCACAAAAAAACAACCACAATGTAGCAAGGGACCAATGTAATGGATTAAACAATAAATCATGGTGCTGTAAAACAAGGTAAAATACTAAAAACAAGAACATATGTGCTTTGATTTTTCCACTGACATTATCAAATGTTTAAAATTCCTTAAAGAAATTAAGATGGACAGCTTCAGTTCCTGTTGCAATATGTTCCAGGTTGCAGAAGCAGAGTGGGAAAAGGCTTTTTTGCCAAGTTCAGGCCGCATTGAGGCAACGCTGCAGGTAATGATGGCCTGAGAGTGCATGTTGCCACAGCACTGATGACATGACATGTGGGAGGAGAAATAAGAAGGCAGTAGACCAAGGAGGGATTTATAGATAAAACTGAACCAGTGTGATTTTGCTGATGCTTGAATAAATCTCATTAAATCACCGAAAAAAAAAAAAGAGGCTTGGACAAATGTGTAATGTGTATTATATTGAGCGTAAAGCTGTGTTGCTGAAACACTCAGACCTCTGCTGTCAGGAATACAGGCTGAATGTAGTTGAATGCGTGCAGATATCTTTTCACTGTATGAGGTCCATCTTGTGAAAATCTTCTGTGTTTAACGAAAGAAAAAGTGACAGAAGAGGGAGGCAGACATGGGATGGGAAGAGGGTGGTGAGTAACCACATTGGGTTTAGTGGCAGAGAAGAGCTGCAGGCAGCAGCATGCACTTACTAATGACCTCACTCAGCCAATCCCACAAATTTGGTAAACTTTATGGAAATTTAATAAGTGCCGCTGCATTGTGTTTACCCGCAGAGCCCAGGCCTGATGCTGGGAGGCACATGTGTGATGATCTACCCGCACTCCCGCAGACACTCGTTGGCTTTTTACTAAGGCAGACAGAGGGAAGGCCCTCTTAGTACTGTGTCTCTCTGAACCACTGATGGAGTTGTGACCCTAGGGTTCTGCTGCTTCAGCCAATATAGACTCTGTACATCCTGAGGGGGGATAATATTTAGGGCTGGTCCAAGCCTGTTTTAATTCCCCTCCCTTCTTTCCTCTTTCCCTCCCTTCAAAGGCTCGGCTCAGCTGCTCCTGCCAGGCTACAGAACTCTTTGAGTTAAAAGGACAGCGCGACTCATTTGAAATCGCTGCCTTTGCTCCTTCGTTTTCCCTTTTTTCTGGGGCTGGCTTCTGCTGGCCGCGCCACATTGAGCAGTGCTCTGCCGTGACAACTAAATAGGCCCCCTAATACCACTTCATAAAGCCAAGGAGTATCCTCCAGGCAAGGAGCTGTAAATTAAAGGCATAAATGTTGCTTTCATGGCAAAGCGCAAAGAGTGAACCTTCCACTAAAATGACAGGAACGGCTTAACAGACTAGGCTAAATGATACCTTTAGCAGGCATAATTTATAAGGGTGTCCCATGGTGAGAAATAAATGGTTCTTCTGGTTATAAAGAACATGTTGCTCTATACAAATGCTTTGGGTTTGTATGAATGTGTGTGGTTTTATCAACAAGTACAAAAGATAATATCAGGTATTGGGTGAAAATGGAGATAAATCATTGTTTTCTTTGTTTCTAAGCATGAACTGACACAAAAAGGAGTTTTTAAACTGAAGTGTGCGTTGACAACACTACAAAGGACACCCACTTACCCAGCAGGTGAGATGTATTTATACATCTCACCTGCTGTGTGATATATATACATCACTTATCCGTAGCAAGAAGAAATGATGCGTATTTCAATTTCATCTGTCATCACTCATCACTGTCCATCATGGACACATAAACCGTTTCTGTCAGGCTCATAAACACTTCAGCTGTCCTCCCCACCGATTTTCCTTGTCATCATTCATTTTCTAAGAAAAGGATCCCTTAAGAATGACAGAGTGGGGAAGACAAAAAATACAACTTGAAAATGGATTTATTTTCTGGCATTTATAAGAACGTAAGCAAAACTAAAGTAATATACTGTGGCTTATTTTGTTCTACTCTCTTACTGATGGACATACTACAATAATTGTATTTTACTTTTTTCTGGATGAGAACAAGCAATTGTGAAGGCATAAGTGGTTTTAAATGCTTAATTGTAAGCGATTCCTTCCTATATTCTTCTCTTTTTTCAATCTTTGTCTATCCATCTTACCCCTGTAATGATGTTACAAGGCTACTGAGCTGATACATGTACTATTCATTTATGCACCAAGCTGTCTGTGACAGAACAATTCCTGAATTCAGTTTTTACTCCGTTTTTCCCTTTTTAACATGTCACAGAGGTCCTGGTGCTGCACTTGTTGTGATGGCAGGGTTGAGATAGGAGGGCATACAAACACAATGTAGGAAGGATCATGCTGTTCTCTGAGGGGATGTTTGGCTTTGTAATTTCACCCTTGGAATTCGTGATTACAAACGAGACAACTTTTTTAATTTTCTCTTTTGTCTGGATTCAGCTGGTTGACAGTTTGCCCCAGCAGCCGGGCCTTTTAATCAATCACCTAGATAATCAAATGTCACTGGGTATCTGCTCCATGTAATTACTTTTGCAATTAAAAATCAATCTCCAGTCACCCCGTCTAATTAGAGGGATGGGCAGATCTTCATCTAGATTGATTTTATAATACATATTGACTTCAAATGCCACAACATTGCTATATTCTCTCATTTTCATGATGTAGTGCATCAAAACAAAATGCCAGGGATTATCAGGATGTGCAGCAAGGGGTTGTTCCAATTCTGCATACCGGGAAAAGGTCTTTGGTTTAGGAAAGGTTCACTTTGCTTGCATGTCTGTACTGACAACACATTCTCTCAAGTCCAATTGAACAGACAAGAGAGATAAGTGGAGGTTCAACATTTTACATGATAGGGTACACGTAAGAAAATTGGAGTCTGAGCTGGAGTTTAAACTGCATTGCTTGAATCTACTTATGTCTGAGAATTTATGGAGGGATATTGTACGTAGGAGGATAAATACCTCCATAGGGTTACATCTTAATGTTGGCAACCTTAACTTGGGTTTAACTAAATTTTGGAAGTAGTCTTCAAACATCATGACATTCAATGGGCATGTCCTGGACAACTCATCACCACTAGAATTCACTTTCTGTTCATAATTTTCTTCCTGCTCTTTTCATCCAGGCTATGTCCACCTGGAAGACACCATAAAGGCATGCATGTCCATTGCTGGGGATGTGTGTGTGTGTGTGTGTGTGTGTGCATGTTGGCCTGCCATGTGTCTTTCCATCTCTCATCTCCACCTTGTTGCCTTCAGGGAGATTCACAGCAGTGACAGGTCCAATAATGAAGCTTTCCGATACATAGGCGCTTTTTAGACATGCACACATAAGAGTTCATACATCTACACACAGAGCCACATATGCAGAAACATACACAAACACATGCACAGACACACACTAACAGTCACAGCCTCAGGGAAAGTGCCACTCATACATGCAGGCAAAACAGTGGAGCCTACAGGGAGACATGAACCTCAAGAACCAGCTGTGTGCAGAACCTGCAGAAGACAGACATAACTGTGGAAAGGACTGCCACAGGCTTGTAATACAAATATGTACACAGCTAAGTACTTAAAATTTGGAGGTACATCAGATGACTGAAGCTGTCTTTTGTGCAATTACAGTGGTTATAATGATTTCCCCAGTACCACGTGATTAATTCTGTTCATAAGCAAAGTGAAGATTCTCCAGCTTCCTCTTGGTCGATGATAGAGTTCTGAAGTCTGTATCCAGTCTGGTGTAAGGATAAAAATAAATTAATTAATTAATTAATTAATAAACGTATAAACAGAAAGACAAATGGCTGGAGGATAAGACAGCACTTTACCTCTTTACTGACTGAAGAGTGAACATATCACTGCTAGCTGCACACGGGCCCATGCAACACAGAAAGTACGATTTAACTTGCATTTGTCCAGTGGTGCTTGGGCCTTCTCCCAGAGTGACCAGTAATAAGGGCAGCACTTATCATGCGTTGCCTCCAGCCAACACCATATCCACCGGAGCAGCTCACATGGAACAAGCGGGGAGAGGAGAGCCCACCACTGTTGAGAAGTAATTAATCACCTTGGAGTGGGAGCTGTCAAATCCCCAGGTCTTTTGAACTGATAATGCTGCCCACCACAATTTAGCCTGATGGAGATGAGATTTTTTTTTTTTTTTTCACCTCTGGCAAGAAAAAGACAAATAAAGTGGGGGAAATATGAAAAAAGGTGTGTGTGTGTGTGTGTGTGTGTGTGTGTGTGTGTGTTTTTTTTTTTTTTTTTTTCAGTAAATATAATTTTTTGAACAACAGTGGATAGTGGTGTACTTAATGATTGCCTTGCACCTCTTAAACTTGACGTCCTTATCAAATCTAAGTGTCCCGATCAATACGTTTCCTCTCAGGCATTCCTGAAATAGCTCACACATCGACTCTTTCCAGCAGCCCCCTGCTGCCCCACCAGTCTCTCTCTGTTACCATCTGGTATCATAGCCCAATCACTGATTGTCTCTGCCAGTCGTGAACAAGTGAACAAGTCAATATCTGTTCTAATACAAAAGTTATGCTTATTGGAATTCACTTTCCAACTTGATGGTTGTGCATCAGAACATATGTGTCCATTTACTGATGTGTTAACAGTTTGGATGTCAATGATAACTGTCACACTGTATCATTATACAACAAAAGACACAATGAAAACAAAACATCTTACCTATTGAACATTGGCTTTGCAAAGAAAATCAGAGGGAAATGCATAATTTGTTTGTAACGCATATAGCAAAATTGGAACTAGCCTCTGAGGGAATAAGACTAGTGTTTCAAATGTACTACTTAAGATTTAAAACAAAGAAAAACTATTTTAAGGATTTTTTTTCTGTAGGTTTGAGCATTGATTCAAAAACTATGTAGAACAACGAGTCATTTTTACAAACAAAAATTCACCAAATGCATATCAAGGTGTTTATGTACATCCTAATTTATTTATTTTATTTTTACTATTCCTATTGTTAAAGCTTTCTGTGAGTGACCTCTGATGTCTTGTTTTGCATCACTGGATGTAAGCACTAACCACTGGCTTTATAAAAGGCCAAGGCGACTGAGGACCTGCCCTGGAGCCAAATTTTGGAATGTTTTCTTACACTTCTAAAAGCACATTGCTAAGCAAGTTTATTAGCGTGTCGGGTGTCAGGAACAAATAAGCATGCTGGACCTCCAGAATCTGCAGCTGATAAGAGAAGTGAACCCTCCACAAACAGAAGAAAAGGGATATCATCAAGTGAAGACATGAAAGAAAGACAGCTGCTCTGGATGTATCTGGGTCTTTATCGGCCTGTTTGGGTTTGGCGGTCAACTGGGATTATGCAACAATTTGTGTGAAGTTCAGATTTCTTCCCTGTGCACTTCCCACCTTGTTTTTGTTTTCCCCTCAACACTCATCTGGAGGAAATTCTTCATTTTTTAATTTTATTTTTATTTTATATATTTTTAAGTTTTTCAACCCCCATAATGCAAGTTACAAAACCTCAATAACACTTTTTCATAGTCTAAAAAAAATATCTGAAATTAGGCCAGAGGTGGACTAATCTGCTCTTGGAAAAGTAAAGTATCACATTTTAGTATACTGTATTTAAAACAACCCAGAGTGTCACTTGAGAACAAAGAGACCAACAACAGTAAATGTAAAAGGTAAGTGCTTCATTTACAATTGTGTTTCCAGGAACACAGGGGAGAGCTGCAGGAGCGAAGAAATGGTGTGTATGGTTCTTTAATGATATTGTTTGTAGTGCAGAGTTATGATTAGAGTCTTACTTTATACTTTCACAGGAAGGGAGCGGAGACCAGGGGATTCCAAGGCTAAGGAGAGATCAGAGAAATGAAGTATGTATATGGAGAGTGACAATGGATATTGAGGCTGAATGACAAGATGTTGGGTTGACGTTTTATTGTAATGCTTGTAGGTAGCAGTTCCAGAGATAAATGGTAAATGGTCTGTACTTATATAGCACACTTCCAACTTCTCAAGATACTCAAAGTGCTTTACACTACATGTGCCCTCATTTACCAATTTATACAGCGCTCTACTATATCCACACAAAGAATAATAAGTGCTTTATTACATTCATACATGGATGTGGCACATATCAGAGGCAATGAGGGGTTCAATGTCTTGCTCAGGGACACTTCAGCATGTGACTGCTGGTGGACACAAACCCCAACTCTTGCAATGGAGGATGACGGCTCTAACCACTCAGCCACAACTGCCCTGATCTAAGGGACACTGGGAAATACAGGCTGGCTGGTGACTTGAAGGAAAACCAAGGAACAAGGAACTGGACATAGGATATGTGAGGAGCACAAAGTTTAGTACAACCTTTAGCACAGAGAATATTCACTAGACTGGACATAGTAGCAGGAAAGGGCAATGTTCCAGCATAGTCTTGGTGGTCCAAACAGTACCGGCACCTCTCATCAGCTGACGGGGAGACAGCTGTGGGTAATCAGCTCCGCCCTGCCGCTCAGCAGGAACTGCAAGAAAATTGTAAGGTGGTGGAAAATCACAGAATCCCCACATAAAGCAGATTTTATTTACTGCACATAATATATTTTTTCTGCTTAAAATGTCAAAACCAAGAGACAGTTGGGTCTTCTGTCTGCTGCTAAATTAGTATGTCAACACGACAGACATTGACATTGAAGGTATTTTTACCTTTTGTCTTGACTTCACACTTTGAAAGTAGATCATTCACCAATGGAGAACAGGTTTCCTTTTTATTGCCATGACATATAGTCAATACTCAATATAGTTCTTGACACCCTGAGGCCCAATAGCAGTCACTTGTGTATAAAGAGTGTCAGCGAGTTATTTTGACCCCCTACTGTAATCATGACCTTTCCAATAACACAACTCCCCCACAGAGTCTCATTCCCTGAAGGCTTCTCCAACTCTGAGCTAAACTGCATTACCGCCAGCCAGCATTCACAGCTCAGCAGCTTCTAAACAAGCTACTGTAGACACACATACCCATGCTATAGATGTGTTGCAAGGACAATAAATATCTAAACAGCACACACACACACACACAAGCATGCAGTACTTGCACTCACAAAGACTTAAAACAGATATGTATGTGTACAGAACAAGGTTTGAATATTTAGCTCAAGGGAACATAACGTGTAACCAGTGATATCATGCATAAATGAAAGGGAAAATGATATGGCATGCATTTCATTCTTTTGTAAGATTGCGTCCTCAGGTCATTGACTAAATAATTAGGCGATTGAAGTGACAGATTAAAGGCAGATTGGAAGTGACTGTGAAAGCAGGATAATGTTTCCCTAATCAGCTTGGTCGGAGAAATGCAGATTGTGAAATTTTCCAGCTACTTCCTTAGAAAAATGCATTTCACTTCTGATTAGAGATGATTAGTGTGCTGGCGGAGGAGGAAGGGTTCAGGGCCTTGTGATCTTGGGTTCCTGAGGACAGAGAGAGAAAGAGAAAGCAAGCTGGGGAAGGGAACAAGGCAGGGGGCAGAGGTGGAGTGCCAGCAAACATACGTGGAGAGTAATGCCTGGAAATGATGGACCTGGAATGAGTTAGAGAAAAGACAAAAAAAATAAAAAAAAAATCTCTGCCTTTCCCTGCTCAAAGAGGATGATTTAGGAATAGATAAGCTTTAGAAAAAAGAGGACATCACGTAAGAGGAAGTGCAGGATTGCTCTCAGTCCTGTCCCATAAGGCAGGAAACAGCCAGAAGTGTTCTGCTTATCACAGCGTTTCAACTAGTGGGTCATTTATTTACCGGGCCATGGCAAATATGCCAGATTTATAATGACTACAAAATCTGTGTGTAAAGTCCTCTCCAGTTCCAGACATGGATAATAGTTTGTGAGCAAGAGCATTGCAGAAGGTTAAATGTAGAACAGATGTAATGTGTAAAACACAACATGATCAAAGCTAAGGCACTCAAGACAGATACGCCAGCAAATGATGATGAATGGCTCTCTGCAGAATTGTAAGCTGCACACAAATGTAGCGAATTGCAAAGGTGGGAGCTAGAGTGGGGGACAAAGAGAGGGGAGAGCAGACACCAAGGAGCAAAAACATTGTCCAAACTCATTGAGATGATCCTTAGCAGAAGGGCCCCACGATTAAGTTCCTACAGCAGGAATCACAGTTTGGAAAATGTGTAATTGATTTCCCCAAAGGCTCAGAGAGCACCCTTAGTGATCCCTGGGATAGCCTTGCCTGTGAAAGTTTGCTTTTCTCCCAGGCTTCCAACCA
This sequence comes from Hypsolebias longignatus, assembly GCA_031762435.1. Lineage (NCBI taxonomy): Eukaryota > Metazoa > Chordata > Actinopteri > Cyprinodontiformes > Rivulidae > Hypsolebias > Hypsolebias longignatus. The sequence continues at coordinate 21,411,367 of JARVGV010000645.1, read as the reverse complement.
CAACGGAATGACATCACCAACGTATGCACATTTTTACTTTTATCTCTGAAAGATATATTATCCATGTGTAGTGCTCTGCAAGTGGAGATCAAAGCCAACACTCTGTCAGGTGCCATATTAAAGTGAAACACAATTTTGTAAAAAATAAAATAAAATAAAAAAATAATCAGTTTATTTCAAGGTAGGTTCTGTTACACACCTTGCTCGCATAGTTGCACACAATTCAAACAGACTGGTGCGTTTATACCAAAAAACTGCTATTGTTGGCTGCTTCAGTGCATGAAATAAAGACATAAAATTGTTTGACACAATGCATGTTGAGTAGGAGCAAGTAACTTCAAAATTTACAATTGTTTAGATTTATTGTAAATATTCATTAAAAAAACATACAAATGTGAGGGTTTTTTTATGACACATAAATTGGATTATTTTCACAAGTCAGGCAGTCACAGGGTATAAAACTATCAAAGCACGAACATATATGCACAAAACAGACAAACTCCTTAAAGTCTTGAAGTCTTGTCCAAGATGATCTTCAGCTGGTGTGAAGCTGCTGGTCACGCTCAGAGGGAAACCAGACGTAAGGACACATGTTTGTGGACTCCTAAATTAAGTGTGACCATGGTGCACCTCTGAAGCTGCAGTTTGGCTGGGGGCTATTATGGGGCTTGACAGCAGGGGGGCGCTGTGATAATTTGATGTGAACTGGCTTGATAAATCACTGTGTTGTTACCTTGGCTTTAGTATCTGTTTATGTCTCTACAAATTGAAACCCCACTGGCACAAGGCAGAGGCATTGCTGTACCCCGGCCCCCAGCGATTAGTTCAAGGTGGGGAGATGGCTGGCCCCCATTGGCCATCTCCCCACTCACTATTTTGTCTCTCCCTGCTGAGGAAGAAAGCCATGGACATGTGTAAGCAATAAAACCTAAGGTCTGCCTTTCACCACAGCCAGAGAGAAAGGAATGCAGAACCAAACAATAAAATAATAATGGGCACTAGGGCAGAGAAGAAGCAAGGCGGGGGCAAGAGGAGGTGGGGAGTGGGGTATCAGAGACATACACATGTGAAAGGGAGGTAGGAGGTGGTGGGTGTTAAGGTGGTGTACGGTCCTGAAGTAGAGCCCTCCTCTGACCTCTGAACGTGCTGTTAAAGGCAAACCGTAGCAAGCAGCCCAGGCTGGCACAACATCAAAAGGCTGACAGATGAAGGGCAAAGGCCAGTTTGACCTGGGTGCTAAGCTGCTGCTAAGCCTCTTAAAGCCAGAGGAGAGGTGCAGTAACAGGGAGAAAGTAAAAGAGGGTAGGGAGTAAGTGAGACTAAAGAATATCATTTGCAACTCCCTCCTCCTCTGTAATAATCAAAGGAATGATAATAAATAAATATATTTTTAAAAAGGCTGTGTAGACAGTAAATACAGATGCACAGGAATCAGGAGAGATAACATTAAATACCTTGCACAAAATTGTTGCGCAAGGGGCACACTTTATCTAAAGCTAATAAACCAACATCCCCAAAGCCTGTTTAAAGCAGGTTTTCGTAATCACCAAAAATAAACTACAATCAGGACAATAAGACAGACAGATGGAGTCCTGAGGCATTTATCTGCTTTAAACATTTTCCCTTAGAAGCCACCAACTTATCATGAGCTTGTCAACACAGTGACACCATTCTTTCAAATGAAACGCTAATGCGCTGATCTGAGCATGCAGCGCCAGTATCTGTTCATAAAATCTGAGGGTTGATCAAAAGGTTTCCTACATCCAGTTCAGTGTATACCTTGGCAAATAAGTGGAAACCATCACAAGTACTCACTTAACAAGGATCCAAACACAGCAGTGATGCTTCCAACGAGGAGTTCTGTGACAAAGCAAAGCAAATAACACCAAAAGGCGGGGAAACAACAGACAGGAGTGAGATAAAAAAAAATAGTGAAAAAAAAAAAAAAAAAAAAAAAAAAAAAAAAAAAAAAAAAAAAAAAAAAAAAAAACAATAACTGAAGAAGTAGAAGTTAAGAAAACTGATCCCCTGAAAGGAAGCAGACATGTCCCACAATGCACCAGGGCAGGAAATGCCTACTGTGAGGATAGGATGCCCCTCTGGACCCCATTAAGTGAATGCATGAAATTTATCGTGACATCATGTTGCTTGGTCAACAAACGTAGGTTGATTGATGAAGACAAACGGTCAGGGTGATAGCCAGTTGTTGGCTTTCCCTGGGATCTGCCATTTTCAGGCAGTCTCCACTTCCAGCTTGTGAAAGGGATATGGGCTGTCGAGGCAGTGCTGCTCCAAAGCCACTCCTGTCACTCAGACTCCGGGGTTGTTTTCAGCCCTAGTGTAAGGTAGCTGGAAGGAGTTCATCTGAAGTGCTGAAAACACAATACAGTATATTTAAAATGTAATGTTTGCATTCAAGCATCTGTCACTCTAACAGAAAGAACAGAAATAAATTGACCATGATTAAGGTTCTGCTACCCAAAAATGTTGGAAAATACTAAAGGCCCATTAGTTACTGATTTGCAGTGGTGGGCACAGCTAACTAAAAAGTTAGCTTTGCTAACCCACGTTCCGCTAATAAAACAAAATTTGCTTTGCTAATGCTAAACAGCTAAGCAGGCAAAAAAAAAAAAAATGCAGAAGCTGATGGTAAACCATTGACCACGTAGACAACTGTTACTCAGTCTTCGTCACACATCTTAGTCTCCTCCAACGTAAAACTGCATTGACCAATAATGTCTTGTCACTTGTACACATAGTAAGCTAATATCATACCAAATGGATTCTTCGAGACATGCCCACAACAGACAGGCACAAGCTTGTGACTTTTTTTTAGCTGAGTTTGCAAAAAACAATTTTGTTGAAACTAATTCCACTAATGGTTTCCAAATTTACTGAATATGCTAATCCACTAAAAAAATAAAAAATAAAATAAAGTTTCTGCTATTAGCTGTTAGGAAATTAGCAGAACTGTGCCCACCACTGTTGATTGCTGTAAGAGTACCACTGACTGCAGCTCCTCGTTCCAAGATGGCCGCTAATTGCCACCAGCTGTCGGCCACCCCCCGATGAGGATCTATGTAAGGCTGCAGTCCAGTACTATTCTTTGCTGGATCATTAGGTTGCAATGGTATTTGTGCATCCGACCTGTATATTTACTACTAGTAAAATTACTTACCTGTCCTCTCTTGTCTCTAGTATCCAGTCTCCTCGGTTCTGGCTCCGTCCTGGTTCTCCTTGGTCCTGCCTTGGTCCTCCCTGGTCCAGTCCTGGTACCCCTTGGTCCTGTCTTGATTCTCCTCGGTCCAGCCCTGGTTACCCCTGGCCCTGCTCTTGCTTTCCTCGTGCTTTGCCTTCCAGCAGTTGTCAGCCTCCTTGGTCCTGCCTGATGACTCCAGCCTCTCATCCCTGGAGCTCTCCTCTTGGATCTGGATCCATGTATCCGTGCCGCTTCCAACCTGTAAGAGAAAAACACTTAAGTATTGTCTCGTTCAAACCATTCTGCCAAACCCTTCTGATCATCTCCTTCCTCCTCAGGAGCTCCACAGAATCTAATGTACCTTTTATCACTGTAAATAACAAACACTGTTACCTTTGTATTCCCCGAGTCTTGTCTCGTTCCGGGTCTCGTACAACTCTGGGTTCCTCGAGTCATAACAATTGCGTTTTTTAAAAATTATAATATCCCAAATGTTACTCATATTATTATTAGTATCCTTTCTTTTTTAGAACTTGCAATTTTACATCATTACAACTGGGCTCAAACCATGAGTCTAGGGTCACAATGAGGCATGGATGGAGATTAAGCTTATAGAAAGTGCCTCTGCTAAAATGTGTGCTGTCCCCAAAACTGTGATTTTATTTTGTAGTTCTGTCATTTTCTTTTGCCTGGGTTATGCTTTATGACCTTGTCCATCCCCTTTTTCGACAAGTCCCAGTACAAACAAAAGCTAAGGGCAAAATGTTGTTGTTTGTCTGTTGCTTTTACAAGTAAATGCTACTACTACTACTGCTACTAAATGGAACTACCAAAAGTTAGTCTTATCCCTCAGGGACAATTACTATTTGAACATAGCATAGTGTGTAAACACTATGGACTAACTTTAGCTTTAGGGGATTGTGTCATTATAATTAAAAAAAAAAAAAAATGCATAGCATAATCTAAGTAAACCACAATGTCCTAGGCTTAAGTAACATAAATATCATCATAAAGCATAAAGGTTGTATGTACTTTCATAACACATGCAGGTCCAGTCCTTTGGTCTAAGAAAGCTGCACTCACCTCAAATGGCTCATTTTAATGTGCTTCAAATGCCTGTTATTGTCACAATGTTTTAAAATGACACATTGTCTAGGAACTTGCAGTTTGTAAGTATTGTTAATAATTCTCTAAGAGACAGCACAGTTCTTTATTCAAAATAGCTGACTGCCTTTATTTTCTCATATGGCTGTCAGCATATGTCAAACAACTCAGAATGTTCTATGAGCTATCATCTACACTGTTGCATGCTGGCGCGTAGTCACTCCATCACAAGTCCATAACACAACAGACAACTGTGCAGAGTCAATACCTATTAGGAGTTATTCTTTATTTGACATCGGTGTACCTGGATTGTGAAAACCAAAACAAAAACTGTGCAATGTCTGTGAAAAATAAATAACTAAACCAACAACAAATAATATGTCATCCAAATCTGTAAAAGTTAAGAACCGAGAACTGTATTGCAACAATTCTAATCCAAGATAAAATACTTCCTGTTCATCACTGAAATTTACAAAAACTTTCATTTAGCATAATTAATCTTGCAATAGTAACCAACATGTATATGGTAGTCCCTCACTAATTCACAGTTCAACTTTTGTGGACTCGTTCGTTCACGGTTTTTCACGGTAAGATTGTACACGACACACAATTGTAAACTTTAGTATTACTTATGTGATTGGGCCGGTATGGGATAAAAAGTTTACAAAAATAAATAAATTCAGACAGGCACCACTAGTTTTCTTTCAATAAGCTTATACTGCAACACAGGTCAACAGAACTACACTACCCAGAAGCCAATAGTGCTTCCGGTTGCTGCTTTCCGCTGAAATAGAAGGAAAGTTTAGCAACGCAAAGTCAGATGTAATGCTATATCTTACATAACTGGCACCAATATTCCTGAACCTTTCTGAAGCTTATCACCATGCACATCCACCTGGATGGGGCGGAGTACTTTGTTGCTGCAGACTGCAGAGTAGGTCTGCTGAACCGAAGCCGAGTCCAACCTTATCCGAGCTGCTATTCTAGAGCTGGTGAGTAAACTTTTGCTGTACTGTACAGTATAGTACATTTATGTATGTTGTTGAAATTATGTACATTTAATAGCTTAGAACATTGCAAGAGCGTGGGAAGTGTTTATAAAGCCTTAAAATATATAAAACACTTAAATAAATATAATGTTCCTACTTTGTAGTTTTTCGCCTATCGCAGGGGTGTGTGGAACTTAACCCCAGCGATAATTGAAGGACTTCTATAGACTATATCAAAAATATATATATTTTATTCTTCTTGTTTTGTATTTATTTAATCTAAATGAATTGTATATTTTCCTCATTCACACACAAATACATGGAGCAGTAACTGTGGGTTTTCATTTCAGCAAAAGTTTAAACATGACTTGTTTTTGAGCGCTGTTATCATTGTACAGTATTTCAGAAATATAAAGTAGTTTTCTTTTGTCCCAAATCCAACGCAGCTGCTGAAAAATGCTTACTTTGATTTAATAAGACAGTATCTGCACATCTAGAGCAGTGAACATAAAATATGCATGCACAGACACATAACAGGCACTTGGAATGGCTAAACTTGGCAGCCACACTCTTTTTTCCACCTCAAGGATTAATAGTTGTAGGAATAATGCACGTAGAGGTGAGACAGCAAATATGTAATTTGGAATGAAATAAAATTCTTTCCAGTACTGATGTTCTGGTTTTCATTTCTTCAAAGTGTAATGAAATTTGCTTGGTTGTTTGGTTTTCACTAAAGTTTCCATATTATTCTGGTCTGTGGTGAAACATAAAAGGTTAAGAAAAGTATGTGACAGTTGTTTAAGTAGAATTGATTTTATTCTTTTTTTTTTTCTTGCAAATCAATAAAAGCTAAGTCCATATGGTATCTTGTACATGGTTTTTATTTTTTTTTTTTTTACTATTTCCTGTTTGCAACGTTTTTATGAACTAGATGCATTCACAAACATACAAAATATAAAAATCAAAAGAGTTAAGCCCTTTTGCATACAGTCTTAAAAAAAGAGGGACTGACTGTGTCATATAAGGCATTTTAGGTTTCCAATTTGTGAAGATCAGAAATGTGTAAACAAAGACCTTGAGCAAAAAAACAAGACTTAAGAGACAACACTTTATTAGACGCCCTATGACAGGATAATTAGTACCACAAGTTTGCTGCATTTACTAAACTGTGCCGCCATCTGTTTTGAGACCTGGGACTAACCCAAATCACAAGACAGTGGCTAAAATACACAACTCATAATGGCATCTGGCTCCACAAACCCAAGCCACAAAGCTACCCAAAGTCAAAAGGAACTGAAATATGGAACCACTTTAGGTGTGACATGGTGACACAAACATTTAAGATTTTGGGACACTGCTAGTGAGCCTTAGGCCAGGAAGGATATTGCTTGTATGGCCATCATAATATGAATGTGCACCACTATATTTGATATATCAAAAACATCTAAAAGAAGAAGCTGGCGGCTACTTAATGACAATATAGGATGGCAATGAAGCAATTGGTTTCATTTCTGTTCATGTCCGCATGCTCGTATAGGGGGAGATCACTCGGCTGGTCCCAAATGTATACGATGTCCTCAGTTGTAGTTTCATGGACTAATAACAAAGATTCAACATCAGATGAAGGCATTTGGCTCTTCGGAAAAAGAGTGGGAAGCCCAGTGCAGCAAAGAGGCTGTCCTTCACTGGCGGAACCATTCTCTACACTTGGCACTGACATAAAAGCTGCTTCCAGTCCACTGAAGAACTCACACACACACACACACTCCACCCCCCCACCCCCCTTCCCCACCGCTC
>JARVGV010000645.1:21360128-21382957 GCA_031762435.1 Hypsolebias longignatus | reverse complement strand
ACCTACGAACGGGTTCCGGACCTAAGGACCGTTCGTAGGTCGATTCTGCCGTAGGTCGGAGCAGAACGCACATGGCGTCGTATGTCCGCATTTACGGCCGTAAATAGAAAACGAAACTAAAACGGCAATTGGTCACGTCTTTTTAAACACGTTTTTTCAATGTAAAACAACTTCAAACGGCCGTTTTAATGTGTTTTAATTTGTTTTAATGTGTTTCCAAGCAGTTAGCTAACAAAATACACTAAAAAAACGAAAAAAATATAAAATGCTGCATAAAAAAGGCAACGTACGGCGCTATGACATCACTGGGGGCAGCGCCGTAAGTACGGAGTGCCGTAGGTAGAGACCGCCGTAGGTCGAGGACAACCTGTATCTTCTTATTTACTGTTTCTTTTATACTTTATATTTTTGCTAGTTTGGGGTGTAACTGGGATCTGAGTGCACTATTTCATTCCACCTCATGTACTACATGTGATGCGAATGATAATTAAAAAAAACTTGAACCTTGAACATAATTGCTATAAAGTATTTATTTGTCATCTGAGAAAACTATATCAGATGAGCTTGTCACTTTCATACGCCACAAGGAAAAAGAATAAATAAATAAAATTGTGTTGGATTTTTCCAACATTACGACATTAAATAATAAAACTGTTAAGAATGATGAGTAAAATGGCTCAAAGATCTACCATTAAACTAAATATGTATTGTGATCCCCAGAGGATAAAGCCATTGGTCCTACAGTTAGGGAGAAATTGAGGCCTCACATAAAACTACAGTACTGTATTTAGAAATCTTGACAACTTTATGCACATCTAAAGCTAAATGGAAATTGAAAACATTCAATTAAATGTTCACTTTGTAAATTAAAATGTATCTGGCAACACACCTGAATCCAAGTAAATAATTAAATGAAAATGTCTGTATCCACAAAGATAGACATGTCATCCCTCTACAAATGATGAATGTTTAACGTATGTTTTGCAATCGATTTGTGAAAGTGTTTTAAATCACAGCCCAGTCTTTGTAAGTGTGCTTAAAATTCACCCAAATTCTGATTGAATGCTTTCTGTTGTTGTAGTCTGCATTCATGATATTGAAATCAGACTTTTTTTAGATTACTTGTATCAAGTTAAGCCTGTGCTGTTTGCCTTCCACATACTAAATTTTGTGTCTGTTTCAGATTAAGACAGGTTTAATCACAAAGCAGCTTCTAACAATCTGTCTGCCAGCGGGTCACACTGCTACCACACACGCACACGCACACACCTCATACACACAAACACACAGACAGCGTTCTCTCTGGCAGCATCACTGAGTCAAATCAGGCAGATTTTACCACACAGTTACGAATGACGTCAGCCAAGTCCTCATCTGATGCTAATTGTTGTTTTCTCTGAAAATCCTTTTTTGTTTTGTTTTTTGGAACCTCCTGCTCACTTCAGCACATTGAAAAAGAAGGTGCTGCAAAGCAAATCTATTTACATTGATGATCAAATGTGACTCTTCACTTCCTCAAGCATCCCAAAGCCTTTACCCCACATCACCGCTCATATCAAACCTTATACATAGCTGTTGCCAAAAGGTGGATGATAATGTTTATGTCAATGAGTGTGTCTGATAATAAAAATAAAAAAAAACCTCATAAACCCCAGAATGGGTTTTTAATGAGATGCTCAAAAGTCAAAGTAGTCAGTCCAATTCAAGTTGACCACCACAGAAAATTAGCCTTAGATAGCACAAAAGTGGCCACAGCTCAGTCAATTTAACAGAATTTCAGCTACAATTTGGTCTGATATTAACCTAGTTATGTCGTCCCACTGCATACTGTGAGCACGAAATGTTTGCACTAGAGCATTGCTTAAAACTTTGCCGTTAACTTACAGGGTCAGTCCTGTTTGTCTGTTAGCAAAATATCTTATAAACCACTAAACGGATGTTAATAAAATGCTGAAAATAAATTGTTGGATATACATCTACAATTGATTATTTTTGTAGACAGACATGGCTGTCACAACCATCTGAACTTACAAAACAAAAATAAGCCCATTTTAAATGTATTAGATAAAACTCTGGTGTGGAAGTAGCTGATAGCAGGGCTTAATTTGAGCCGGAACAGGATCCGGGAACCGGATCCAGGAACTCCCTTATTTTGACAGGGTGCATTCCAGTAACTATTTGCTTGGATCCGGTACTTTCAGGCCTGCTAATAATAAAGTTATGAACAAATTTGACTGCCTTGAACAAATAAAACATATATTGGACATGTAAACTGAAAAATAATTACATAAACACTCATTTTAAACACAACAGCCACTTACAAATTCTTAATATCACAAACAATCTGCATCTTCAAGTAAGCATTTCCACCTCTACCAAAAAATAAAATAAAATAAAAATCTCCGTCCCTAAAAGAGTGGTAGGGGTGAGTGCCAAGCTAACCAGGCAGTCGTTTGCAGGCAGGAGCCCATAGGCAGCAGCAATGAACAGACGGAGAAGGTGCTGGAGGTTTCACATGTGGAGTCGCACAGTGAATTCAGCAGAGATGAGTCGAGCTCGGAACTGTCAAGTAATGGGGAGGAGTGTAGGATGCTTGACAGAAGTGGAGTGTTTACCAAATGTAGGTAAATGTAAATGTTTAAGAACCCATTAAAATACACCAAAATGCAGGATATCACATCTACTTTATTCAAATTTTTCTGTGGGAGGCCCCCCAGACTCCCCGCCACCTCCAACCCCGCATCGCCTTCCCCAAACCCCCCACCCCCCACCACCATTTGCATTCCGGCATCGATAGAATTACAAATGACGCCCTGGCTGAGAGCCATCCCCAACACAGTTTAAGCGCCACACATTGAATAATATTGTTGCTTTAACCTTTATTATTAACTACTATAAACACTATTTGTCTGTTAGCAAAATATTTCATGAACCCTCAGACAAATTAAATTGAAACGTATAAACTAATGTCTGACAGCAATGGAATAACTTGGAGTCAACTCAGTCCAAGATGGCCGTCAATTTTACAAAGCTCAAATTTGGTATGGCAGTAACTGTGAGTCATTCAGGTTGTATGTTTTGAGGTCTAACACGTCACACAACACCTCAAAAAATTGTGTGATGTAGCAAATTCTGTAATTTTCCAGGTTTGACCAAAATAGCTCTGACTGATTTCTCTACATGTGACAATTTTACTTTGTAGTTTAAAACACCGACATGAAAGGTGGTGAGCGATTCAAGAAGTGCTGGGCTTTTTCTAAATTTTTGCCATTCCCTTTTCATTTTCTCATGAATTTAGATGCAGAAACCAATTTGTCAAAGCATACAAAACAATTCAAATCCAAACCAAGCATAGTATGCCACATAAAAAGAGGAATGCAGGTCATTCGCAACAAATAAAACCTTAACTTAACCTTTCAGCAGTAATCAGCGAGTTCAGCTGAACCAACATCACCACAGCTGGACAGCTTGTCAGCCTCACTGACATATATCTGAATGAATGAACGGTTCTAATCATGAATCTTGGGTTTGTATGCGAGTGTACGTGCGAGTGTTTGTGTGTGGGTGGGTGAAGTCTCCCAGATGGCTCCCAGAGGATTTTCCCTGATAGTTCCCTCTTCAGGAATTAAGACCACTGGGTTTAACCGCATCAACGGCTTTCGATGTAACAACCAAAATCAAATCACTCCTATCACTCGGAGCAAATCTGCCACTGCAGAGTAAAAGGAAAGCTTGATAACACACAAACTTCTGGACAAAATCACAACAAAACACTGTTCTACAACATAACAGTTGTGTTGAATTCTTGCCAAGGTGTTTGGTTTTTACCTGTCTTTCATACATTAGATTTCAAACACATTGCATGTGTAGATCAGAGAAAGGCTTCAGCTGACAAAATGACACCATCAAGTGACAAGATCCTCACTGCATTTTAATATTAGATGTGCACCATCAATACTTCATAGGCAAACCAACTTGAACTTGACAGCTTTGATGAATCGCTTTCTTGTGAATGCAGAACCCCTTAAAACTTGAGACCTCCTGGTGGATTTTGTTAAATTTTTCCTTAGCTGTGTCTACAAATCACCTCGTATCATTTTAATGACCACAGCCGTCTGTCTCCAGGAATGACAGTTCCAACCCTCTGGGAAAGAAGAAGAAGGGGGAGGGAGGAAGGTCAGCACTCAATTACTGCATTCAAATCCACACCGAGCTGCCCGAGATCATTGCCGTAACATATGTGAGCTGTGACGGGTGCTGACACCCTGTCCTGAAAGGGGTTATGACTGTCAGCCCAAGTTATTCCTGTACCTTTCTTTTGAGACAGTTTTACCAGCGTTTGCCCTGGAGTGAATGGGAAAGTAGCCTGGAGCATTTTCAAGGGATCTGGGTTACATTTTTCTGGCGGTGCTGCAGTGCACAGCTCTTCACTCAAATGGGAAATGTATATTCACAGTCCCATTTGCTGAACATGGAAGCTCTGGATGTTCTGCCTGGCACCAGCTCACACCAGACATGCATGCAGAAAACTCTGGGTATTACTTTTCTAATTAGGACAGAGAAAGAAAACTTACCTTGGAAAATTGAGCACTGCAGGTCAAATTGTTTTGATGTGAAATGAAGCTCTGTTTCCTTCAGGCTGTGCACTTGTCCCCCGAAACTGGAGTTCAGATGATAGGGGTGGCTAAAACCACCCCAGTTATTCCTCTTATTCCTCGCCCCTCTTCTTTCTGTTGAAAGAAAGTGGCAGGTGTTTTTGTGTTGTCTATAGAGTTTTTTCCCCCTTTTCTCAGGAGTGTCGAGCCTGTTAAGAAAGTTGATCAAAAAATATCTTAACGCTTCTTCAATGAGAATGAATCCAAGCGATGTATGTCCAAAGCAAAGCAGCTCAATTTAAGTCTTAAATAAGTACAAATAAAATAAGAACTTCCAATTTGTTCTGATTTAATTCTAATGTGAAATGTCAAGTATATTTTTCAATATAATTATAAAAATAAATAAAAAAATCACTTGAAATGCGAAGTTTTTCTCCCCCAAATCGTCTCAATTGCTTTAACTCCCTCTCTTCAGGTTGTCAGGGTTTTCTTCCTCAGGTGTGAATCCAACAGGTTCCGTCTCTCTTGCTCTTCTTCTTCCTCTCCCCTCTGATGTGGTTTTCTCATCCAAAACCTAAAACTGTTGCTCCACAGCTGTCTGACCACAGTCCCCCTTTCTCACACAGGTCACTGCCCACTTCCTTTTCCTGTTATTGTGGTCAGTCGTCTTCCATGGTCCTCTCAGCTACTGCTCCTTTTTCCTGTCCCGGGAGAAGGGAGGGAGAGAAACGGAGAGGTATGGAATTTGTGGAAGTGCAGGGAAATAAGAAAGCGGCTGAGAAGCAGAGAGGTAGAGCGCATATGCTGGAGGAGCTCAAAGACGCACGGAGAGGCAGAGAAGGCAGCCAGCTCATGCTCGTGAAGCAGATGGAGTGAGTGTGTGAGGGAGAGAAGAAGGGAGGGAGGGTGATGGAGAGTAAGGTGAGACACTCCTCAGCCCATCTGAGGAAAAAAAAATGGGAGAAAAGATGAAAAGTGGAGGGGTGGGGATTTATTATTCATGTGTTTGTGATAAGGATTAAGTTAAACAGGTTATTGGGGATTATCCTCAGAGATTTCCCCACATGAGGCTAGTAAATGTTTCAGGGGGCTGACTTTGGTATGTGTGTGTGTGTGTGTGTGTGGGGGGGTCTTGTCTAAACCAGTAAATGAGATGAGCGGGATGCCTTGCCACACAGATGTAGACAAAGACTTTCTACACACTACACACACACACACACCACTTCTTTTCTCCCCGTTAGTAATTTAGTGAATTGGACAGAAAAGCCAGCTGTGTGTTTTTACAAGAAACCTCTCCTGTGGCGACAGTGTCCAGCCATATTTCCCTCCTCCCTTCACTGTCTCTCCTTGTTTGGTCACTCTCCGCTTATTTGCATTTTCAGCTCAACTCCCACGTCTCTTATTCTATCGGTACTTTCAAAATGCCAGGGAGTTGTTTTGCCACACGACGTTCATGCATCACTGTGAGAACTGCAGCTGCGAAACTTTTTTATTTCGGTGGAAGCTGATGTTGAGAACTTTTAGCAATTATTGAGGCAAATACAGTATGCTGTTTTACATAAAATACATTTTGGTTAAAAGTGCTTGAGGCAACTTTCAAGTTGAAACTAATTGAAACAACATGGCAGATTTTGGAGTAGAGCAATATACAAAGTAAAATAAACTACAGGTAGTCCCCGAGTTACGAACGGGTTTCCTTCCTACGGCACGTTCGTAACTCGATTTTGCCGTAATTCGGAGCCGAACGCACAGAGCGCCGTAAGTTCGGATTTTCGGCCGTAACTCGAAACTGAAAGCACATGGCAGCCGTAACGTCTTTTTAAACACTTTTTTTCAATGCAAAAACAACAACAGCGCACTTAGAATGCCGTTTTAATGTGTTTCCAAGCAGTTAGCTAACAAAATACCCTAAAAAAAAAAAAGATAAAAACATAAAATGCTGCATAAAAAAGGCAAAGTAAGGTGTGATGACGTCACTGGGGGCGGCACCGTAAGTCCGAGTTGCCGTAAGTCAATGGCGCCGTAAGTCGGTGACTACCTACCTACATATATATATATATACATATATACAGTATATACAGTATATATATATATACTGTATATATATACACACATATACTAAAATAAACTCATGTTTACTACTTGAACTACTATTCCTACTTAGCGATTTTTCACTTATCGCAGGGCTTCAGGTTTTGGCTCCCCAGTGATAAACGAGGGACTACTGCAGTTCAATAGTTTCACCTTGCTGGTTTTTAACTGGCCTGAGTGTAAAGTTCACACACTTCCAGGGATAGTTATCGTCACAACACTCCTGCAGTTCCAATCCACTCAACACAAACACCATTTTATGTACAATATGTACAACATTTATTTTAATTATTATTATATAAAATAGACAATGTACTTAAATTTTCCACAATAGAAAAAATACAGGTAATAAATACAAAGACCATATTCGTTTTGCAGGTATTACAAAACATCCAGCACGATTGGACAGACGTGAGACGATAAAATATCGAGAATAAATGCTTTTGCCACTAAGTTCATATGTAGCTCAATATCGGCCTCTTCTTCTCAGCAACAGTTGTTGTGTTAGTCTAAACCAGGGGTGGGCAACATTTTTCCTCAGAGGGCCAAATACAGTATTTCAATCAATCGAAGACGTATTTCAATCATTTCTTGTTGTAGCATGGTTAGTTCTTTTAAGAACATGACATACTTTCTGTTAACTGGCTCCAGTGACAATATATTGTTATCCTTAATTTGCAACAAAAAAGTTATGTATAATTTTAGTCGTTAAAGTTCTGGCAACGCAACTAAAAAAAAATAAAAGGTTTTAGGCTACCTTCATCCAAAAGTTTTGATGTGGTTGTTCCAAGAAATTTTATTTAAATGTCCTTCAAGTTTTTTTAATCAATATAGTTAAAGTTATTTTTTCAGTTAGGAATATTGGGGACTGTATGGAGATTGTCCAAGGGCCACTTTTGGCCCTGGTGCCATACGTTGCCCACGTCTGGTCTAAACTAAAACATATTGCTAGCACTAGCCTGGGGCCTAAACGTGAACCAACATCTCAAAAGGTCTTCAAGTGTATCAAACACCACCTGCCTGCACTTTCTTCCCCTCCTGCCTCGTCTACTTTCTTTTCACCTCATCAGTCCCTCCATCTCATCCCATCCGGCCACTTCCTGTTTTCCTTTCTGCTAACGTAATAGTTTTGTTTTAAACAACTCGTCATAGAAAAATAAGTGTCCCTCCCAAGAATCCATTCTGACAAGCTAGTACAAATATGGCAAAAAGTACTCACAAACACACGAATAATCACACATCAATACAGCCACTGACTGAGTATTTCTACGCAGCTAATAATTAGCAATTTGTAATCTTTGTCGCAGCACAACACAATAATTAGACGTGAGGATATCCCCCAACTAGTCATAAGTACTTCTGGAAAACGTGTCCAACATCACAGCACTCGTTAGCATGTCTTTTCATAATATCTACCTTTAAATACAAATAAAATATAGAATATTTATGTCTCTTATAAATGTCACTCAACATTTTCGTCTCTCTGCAGCACATACGGACATTACAAATAACACGAAACAGGAATGTATTCAGAGGATTTCTTTTTTTTGCAGGGTACCAGGTAAAGGTCTGCTTCGAAGGAAGTCTGATGAATACGTAGGAGCAGGAGCAGACTGGACCAACGTTACTGCACAATGAGCGGCGTGAGGTCAGAGCTCTTGAACAACTTGACAATGAAAGTTGTGTGTGGACGTGAAAGATGGAGCGATTCGATTCTGGTTTGGTCTTTTCCCTTTGAGGTTCCTGAAGCTTAAGGCACTGCGCTGACGGAAGTAACGTGACCCTGTGGCTGAATGCAAGCTGAGCTCTGAATCATTCTGAACTCCAAACAAAAGCAGGTGGGTCTGTTTTACCCTCTGAGTAATCAGTGATAAGAAATAGCTTAAACTAGCATAATAAGCTGAAATTTGTAGAAAGAAGTTAATTAGGCTAAAAGATGTAGAAATGAGCACAAAAACTTGAAAATTAGCTAAAAAAGGCTGAAATTAGCGACAAAAAAGGCTGAAAACTAGCTGAAAAGAAACAAGCTTAAATTACCAGGAAGCGGCAAAAGCTGAAATGAGCTAAAAAATATAGAATTAGTTGAAAAAGCTAAAATTAGCATAAAAATAGCTAGCTGAAATAGCAGAAATAGCTTGAGCACAAAAACTGAAATTATCTGGGAAAAAAAAAAAACCAGCTACAAAAGCAGAGAGCAGCTAAAATTACCAGAAGGAATTGGAGCACATTGTAGCTGAATCGGGCTAAAAAAAAAGTTTGAGTGCAAAAAATTAGGAATTAGCTGAAAAAGCTAAAATTAGAATGAAAACAGCTAAATAGTAGCTGAAATAACTGCAGAGGTTAAGAAGGTGAGCTTGTGATCGGAAGATCACCGGTTCAAGCCCCGGTACCGACAACATCAAAAATGTGGGTGGGATAAGTGAAGCAGTCACACCTGTCTCCACCCCGATTTGCTTCACTCTGGGCCCTTGAGCAAGGCCCTTAACCCACACCATCTGCTCCCTCGGGAACCCTACATGGCAGCTCTCTGCTCCACACGGAGGGCTGTGGTAGCTCAGTGGTCTGTGGTTGTGTCAGGAAGGGCATCCGGCGTAAAAACAATTGCCAAGTCTTTGTGCGACTAGTTTATTGTGGAGACCCCTGACGAAGGGAGAAAGCCGAAAGAAGAAAAAAAAAATAAAAATAATAATACTAATAATAATAATAACGCTTAGGCAAACCTGTTGCCTTTTTTTTTTTTTTTTTTTTTTTTTTTTGTATTTGGAGAAGATAATTGTTTAATTTAGCTGGAATCAGTTCATACAATTATTATTATTTTTTAACCATTTGCCCTTCTTTCTTCAAATATACACATTTATTTATTTTAACATAATTTTAATAATTTTTTTTTATGTTTTATAATATTTTTGGATGTCCTCTGAGTAGCAATATCTGGGGTCGAATAGCTTTCCGTCATGCAATTCAAGAGTCCTTTTTCTAGTACATTTATGTTGCATATGTGTTGTATTTACTGCAAACTGTAACATATACATAATCCACTATGCAAATTTCAGACGTACCCTATTGCTGAGAAAGATATTTGACAACTAAAGCATTCTGGAGACAGAGGACATGTAGGAGAGCAGTGCAGGATTGGGAGGGATTGACAAATCAAGCAATTAAAGAAAAGGTGATTATGTCATCATTTTCTCAGGCTGACTGAGAAAAGGGTCTCGTTGCATTTTATATTCACCCTCAAAGAATGAACAAGGCAACGTATGAAGGGGAAGAGGATTGAAACATATCACGGGGACATTCTGCTCACTTTTTTTTAGACAGGCCTTATCTCCCCACGTTCAGCCCTGTTAATATGATGATGAACATTTTTTTCATGAAGTGCAGCTGAATGTGTCTCATCTGAAGAAAGCCTGGGCACACACTGTCTCCTCCCCACGTCTTCATCATTTCTTTGTACTGCTATTTCCCCCTGAAAGTGAGGGTAAAAAGAGGGGGCAGGTGAGCAAAAGCAAAGCAAGGTAGATAATAACCGCTATGCACACATCCCTTAGACACACGCTACATTGGGAATCCCCCTCTTCCCTTTTAACCTCTACCTAAAACATTTTCATATCAATAATCAAGCAATTTCTCAACATGCTAATCCATCAAAGGGAGCTGGGGCTAATCTTCAGGCAAGGGACTGGGTGGTGTGTGCTGCCTTCTCTATTTTTCAGGTGTGCCCCGCTCTTTGGCAGACATTTGTCCCGCAATGTGGCACACAAAGCCCCAGCCCTGTCAGCACTGATTGATCAGAGGCCGGCTCTAAAGGAGTAAAGCAGCACACCCTATCAATGATGCTCTACATCTGCACCTGAAAAGAGCCTTCGTCTCGTTCCACAACACGCTCAATGCAGCAGATAATGAGAACCATGCTGTTAACAGCTCCTGCAGCTCTGCTTTTTGTCATATGTAAATAGACAAAGTGCTTACCTCTAATATGGATGGATAAAAAAAAGATTTAAAAACAGAATTCCTTGGGATGAAGATTATTATAATGTCTACAAACGCTGACAGGGTTGAATTGCCGTGCCTCTATTTTAGATTAGTGGGTCTTTTAAAATGGATGCATTTAAAGAACAATATACTGCATGTTTCATTTTAATTTTCAGACAATCTTTCACAGCATGAAAGGAATTCACGTGGATGCTTTTTTTTTTCTGCTTCTGTATCCATGCATTGTTGGGATTTAGGGTAAGGGAAGTTTAGAAGCATGTGAAGACATAACAGGCGCCTTTAGGAGTCTAGGCAATCCTGCAGGAGGCAGAGTGAGAGATAAAATGCAGAGGCCTCATTAGTAGCCCATTTATCATCTCCTGTCTGTGATTTAAAAGAATGACTAGGTCAAATCACTTTAAATACCTCAGGGGAAATCAACATTTGTCATTGCAAAGCAAACCTGCCTCGCTCCTTTTTCGGCACATTAATTTATTCTGGTGAAGCAACACTATTTGCAGCTGCACTCATTTTAATGTCAACCTTGCAAAACGTCGGCCAACTGTCTATCTCAATCCATTGCCTAAACACAAAAATGCCCCCTCCATTTCTTTGAATACTCACCACCGGCGGGGCTATCCACAAACACTGGTGAAGCAAATGTTCTTTCTGAAAACACAGGCATGCGAGGCATTGCAAATTATCCCTGTGATGTTCATAATTGAAAATGAATACCACGAGTGCCAAAAACAAGTGTACACGGTAAGAACAAGAAAGAGATTATGTATTATAAATGTGTTATTAATGTGTAACGGGCAAGGTCAGAAAAGTCAAGATAAGTGTTGAAATATGGATGTCACCCTCAAAGAACCTGCTAACGTTGCTGCAAGTGGACCCTCTGGACACACTGCCTCACAGAATATTTATGTGCATGGCTGAAAAACGACTTAGATGTCTGTGGGCATCGCCTGAAAACAGTATAATGCTCCTCATGGTACTAACAGCCTTTAAGTTTTGATGGCAACAGCTGTGGATTAACTCAACTTGTGAGAAATGTTCCAGTTGTCATGCATTCTGAGTTATTTTGTCCTAACAGATTTGATTTATACATTTTCAATACATAGTTTTTATTTAAGACTTTATTTGATGTTTTATAGTTACAGCTTCAGCTGTGTGCAGATCAAAAGTGATTTTCTTATAGAGTGGTCACTCATAGGGGTGCAGAAAAAAGTTGATTTATTAAATAATCTAGATGTTTAGTCCTGGCAATTCTGAATCAATTCTAAAGGCCAATGAATCTATTAAAAATGTGTTTAAGTTTATTTTTTTTTCCACTCCTACTCCCGAGCATACTGCATGTCCACTCAGCCACCATAGAATTTGGCCATGTAGGCCACCATTCAGCAAACTACTTAGCCAGCTCCGTGTAACTGAATGGTGTCTGCTAGCATGAAGCTCTCCAGGGTGCCCCCCGCCTCTCGTACAGTGATGGCTGGACACAGGCACCAGTGACCCCCGTGACCGTAAAGGACAAAGTGGGTAAAGCTAATGGATGGATGAATTATTTGTTCCTACATTTTTATTCATTAAAAAAATAAATAAATAAATCCAGGCAGTTAAGCTAACCTATTACTGGTAATTTAAGTTACAGAATGTTTTGCACACCAATATTTACAATGCAAAAAGATTTGATGCAGTAAAGAACCTAAAATTATTGTTTTAAATTGTTTAATCTTTTCAGCTTGTCAGTTACATAACTGAAACAAAACATATGACAATTTGAATAGAAAAATCGTTTCCGAATCGAAAAATCAATTTTGACTCAAATTGTGACACCAAAAATTTGAATCAAATCAAATCGCCAGACGCAGAGATTCACAACTTATGCTTTACTCCAGCACCTTGTCACCTCTCAATAGTTCTGCTTAGGGGATGTTTAGGATGTGGACGCCTGACCTTGCATTGTAAGGCAATGAAAAAATGTATTAAAGAAAAAAGGACAAGAGAAAATCCTGAGCAAAACTTTAACAGATGGCTAAATGGGGCAAATGCAACAGCAGAATAAACGCATATCTATTTTATGCAGCACAGACAGAATAGTCTACCATATGTAAATAGGGATTCAATAATGAATGCACTTCCCCTGCTTTTATTTGCTTTAAGCCCTCACAGTTATACAGACATTGGCACCACGCGAGACACAAATTATAGAGCGTTTTAAAGAAAATATTCAAAGAGCAGCCTGCCACCAGAATATCAGTTATTATTTTTGATGCTGCAATTTCTGACACTTTGATGCAATCAGTGAGTAGCCTCGGCATTCAGCCCTCTCCAGGGAGAGAGCTGTCAAGAGTGAGGAGCCGGTGGGTAGATAATTATGAGAGATCAAACCTCGCTAGTTAGTAGGCAGTAACGGGAGGCAAATGCCAAAAACCAGCCAATGTTTCGCAAACGCTTGTTCAAGGATATCCTAATTGCTATAAGTGGTTCCTTCAGGACTGGCACTTCAAACACTGCTTGCTGCATGATGTCATCTTCCTGGCTCCCCCCCCCCTCAAACTCACAATAGGCAAATTAAGGAATAGGGCACAACGAAACATAACAGAGAACAATGTCATTTTGATGTATTTACGTCCTGCATATGTAAATACAATAAATGTACATTCAAACACAAAAAATAAAAAAGGCACAATTAGCTGAGATGACA
This sequence comes from Hypsolebias longignatus, assembly GCA_031762435.1. Lineage (NCBI taxonomy): Eukaryota > Metazoa > Chordata > Actinopteri > Cyprinodontiformes > Rivulidae > Hypsolebias > Hypsolebias longignatus. The sequence continues at coordinate 21,369,592 of JARVGV010000645.1, read as the reverse complement.
AGATCCTAGTTAGTGTCCTTTTTTACAAGTAATAGTTGTTGCCACATATTGTCTTGTGTTGACATCAGAGTAAATAACGTCACACACAGTAATTTATACAGAACACAAGCTAATTTGTACGCAAGGCACAACAAGTACATCCATACTGTTAGTAAATATTAGAGATGTATGGTTTCAAACGCTACTCATTTTGACATCTAGCTTTGTGCTCCATAATTCAAAGTGAGAACACAGTCCGATCTGTCAGTACTGTTTCAAGCGTACTCTTCCACTCCCTTCTTACCTTGCAGTTCAAAGGGAAGGAGAGGGGAAGGTGAGCACAATTAGTTGAAATCAGTCAGAACAAATTGTCCGACAAGCACTGTACAATGCTAAGGCATCATAGTCCATTTGCTGATACTGAAATAACCCTTTTATGGTGACCCGTGCTCTCTAGCAACGAGCATAAAGAACTCCAGTTGTCTAATCAGTTTCTCATACTTCTCATTGACCGATTTCCAGTCTAATAAGCAAACTTACTTGAATAAGAATCCTAGACCTGCTTCTGCCTCCTTCTGCTACATCAAAGGTAATCCAACCCTCAGCAATCAAAAAGAAGGATTTCATGTTTCAAAAACAATTCGTATTTTCAAAGGAAGGACCACAGCTGACATACAACTGCAGTAAACCTATTGAGTCTTCAGCTCCTTCATTCCTTTTCTCTTTCCCTGTTGTGAATGTGAATTTTGAGGGTCATTGATCATCTCATTAAATTCAGTCCCAAAGAAAGCAATCCCTTTCACACAGCTCAGGAATTTAGACGCAAAACACCACAGCCATCTCTCTTCAGACGCACACAAACACGCTCGCACCATCAAACATTGCCAAATGACTGCTTTTCACAGACAAGAAAGAGTGCAATAAAATGATAAAATAAAGTCTATTTTGTTCAAAAGGGGTAAAAAGGGGGTCATTTTCTGCATAGAGTGCTGAAGTGTTAGCATAACAAAGCATTGGTTGGCGAGCTAATGGCTCTTCATCTGTGACGAGGAGCTCACAAGCTTTTCACTGTTGAGCTTCACATAAAGTGTCCTGCAACAACAGCTCCTGACCTTCTTACATTCAAACACAGGAAATCCCACTGACAAGCTGAGTGTCTATGCACATGCACACACCAACAGACACAAAGTAAAAGTGAAACAATAAACATGCCAGAGGGCGTTGAAGTTTATTGAGAAAAATATAATGGAATAGACACAATTACTTTCTTAGATTTAACCGGCAGTGCAGTCTAGTGAGTGCTCAGAAGCCCTGCAGTGGCTTGGTTCAGTCTAATTGTCTCTCTAATTGGTGATGTCTAAAGGGGGTCTTCACTTTATTTTTTGGACAGAACAGCATGCCATCACGCAAGGCAAATTACATAGACAGGCTGAAACACAACAGAGAATGCACAAATGACAGAAAGTGGGGAAAAAAAGTGAGTGCAGGGGTACAGGGGGATGGGGGATGATTATCATTTATTATTATATTCACCACTGGGAGATGACATTTTAAGAATGCTGAGTTTCAGGTGGCTAAACATCCAAATTGCTTCTCTCCCAAAGGCCCCATAGTCTCCTTCGTCATCCAGAATATGGCTGCGTTTGTTAAGGATGAGGTCATGCTGCTCTCTGCAAGACAGGCCTCATTCTCTAGTCCTCAACCCTCATGCTTTATCTGAGAGGCCTGCCTTTGATGTGCTCATAATATGAAGGACGGTGGGCTATCAGCTAGCTGTCAGCTCGGTAACTACCGTGCATTGCTCCCAGGGGCAACAGAGCCAGCCAAGTCAGCATGGCTGCCCTGCGCCCAGAAACTCTGTTGCTGATGAACCTGATTAATTCCCCGGAACGCTGGTTTGTCTTCCTGCAGTTCAGTCAATGACTTCATTCAGCAGGGTGAGGTCACCAGAGGCCCGGTAATAAAGGCGCTGCACTTCACAGAGAAGACAGCATGCCTGTGTGCAGTTGTTTGAAAAAAGAAAGTCCTTCAAGAAAGAAGAAGGTAAAAAAAAAGGACAACATCCAAGTTTTTTTCTTTTTTTCTCTCACTCCTGCTGTCTTTTACTCATTCTTTTTATCTTTCTTATTATAGGCAAAATAACTGGAAGGACAATGAATTATTAGCACACACAGAAGCTACTGGAAGGACGTCCCATACTAGGGAGGCTCCATTAAAAGTGCCTTTTCTTTATAAGAACAGAGGTTCACATGAGTAACTGGATTTCTTAAACAAGAAAGAAAGTGTTGCTTTCCCCTTCCACTCTGACCACTTCCTGTTCATTTTGAAAAATGTCAGCATTTTATTGAGAATAATGTGATGATGTAATGAATGAGTGTTCAATAAAACCATTGATTGTCACACGAGTTGTCCTCTTCTCTCCTTGAGTCATAACTGATGTGGCACAGTGGTTTAGAACAGTAGTTTCATATAGTAATGGGTATTACGAGGCAAAGGCCTTTAAACAAGTCAAATAAAAATGGTCATTCACTTTTTGAAACTTAATAATAATCTGGGAACTTCGCTCCAGCAAACAACATGGGGAAACGACACAGCTTAACTAGAGCAAGTAACTCACTCTTGAGCTAATGGAATTGTAAAAAAAAAAAAAAAAAAGGACAATATCTCGAAATGTGTCATAAATTTTCTGAATATTCTTGCCATCTCCACGAAGATGATTGCTGCTATACTCCACAGGCCATGCAAGTCTAGTCACTTTATATAATCTGACGCCATAAACAACAATAGACCCCAGCCACTGTGGTGTAAAGGGGCGTTGGATTTTTTTTTTTTTTTTTTTTTTTTTTGTGGCTCAGGTAAGATAAGCAGATGGGGAACAAATAAATAAGGCTGTGGACTGCCCATTCATCCGTTGTGAATGAGAAGAGGGGGAGTGAAAGAAACTACAAGCCTGCAGTGATGCACGGCTCTGCAAGCTCATAAAGCAGGCCATCAGCTGACCTCTGAGGCACAGGGGGACAGGCAGGACCTTTACGACCATCACCAGATTTAATAGCCAATAATGACTGAAATAACTGCTTAAACCTTTAAAGACCTGCACAACCACATGGTAGCAGTGACAGCAACGCACGGTGGACGGAAGGAAAGCAAGTGATATACTCAGCCAGGGCACTGACAGGGGCCATGTTTCAATCGGGGAGAAAATGACAGATGGAAAGGGACACTACCATGATATGTGTGTCTCTTTAGCTCAAGCCAACTGGCTGTGTGGAGGAAGACACAGATAAAGACTAAAGCCATAAAAAATGTCATAAGAAAATTGTACTTCAATTTTCTTGTAGTTTTTGTTATTTTATTAGGGATAATTATAACAAAAATATGGTTTTATTCCCAGATAATTACTAAATGCATTTTTTTTGTCTAAATAATTAACCATGTCGGATGTGCTTTTTTTTTGTCACGTGATTAAACAAGTTCAAAACAAGCTAAGAACATGTCAGATTTGCTTGTACAATATTGCACATTTGAGTAGAGCAATGGTTCCATAACTTTTTTTCAGCATTCAACCCACAAATTGACTGCAGCAGAGAACTGCAATCCCAATTTATATTAGTCGAAGTATAAACATATTCTAAAAGTCAAATATATTTTAAAGTAGATAGTATGTACATGTTATGTGTCTTTTTAATTATTGTACAAATAATATAAAAGTGCTTAAACAATTAATTGCTAAACCTCCCAGTTTGAGTTCAGCAACATGATGGGTGTCAGGGTGGAACAGTTGTTAGAGCTGTCATCTCACAGCTACCAGCCTTTCTGAGTGGAATTTGCATGTTTTCCAACACACAAGTTTTCTCCTGGTATTCCAGTTTCCTGCCACAGACACAATACTTTGATGAACTTGTGACCTGGACAGGGTGTACCGCACTTCTTTCACTGGGACTGCTGAAAATTGGCACCAGCTCCTCTATGATCCAAATGGGCCAAAGTAGATAAAATAAAATTAATGCATGGATGGACACACAGTGGGGTCCAGACCTTAACTTTGGAACCCACTAAACCAGAGTGTGCCTACAAAGCTAGTCACAGGAATGCATGCACAAAAGAGAAAAATACTAAACCACACAACATTGACGCAGACTGAATGGTGCACACTACACACAGAGAGCGAGAGAACACTGCATTGTATTTCAAGTCTCAGTATATACAGTATATATATATTTTTACTAGAGTGAAATAAAATTTATAATTAACAATCTTTGTTTAGCAGACTTCTTTATACATTCTTATGTTGAGTCTAAGTTACAGCAAGCTAGTATCTTTTGGACAAAGATCATAACATCAATTCATTAACTGTTGGCAGCAGACTAATTCTTACTTTCCATAAACTCTCTAAACCTAATACAGTACTCATGAAAGGAGGCCCATTTCACAGGCTGGCACATGTTCAAGCAACATATGCCACATAATCTCTTAAAAAGCATGATCCGAGTCCAAATTTAATTATGTAATAGCACAAACGAAATCAGAGTGCCGACACAGCAGAGCCCTGATACACAGCGCTCTGCCACTCTCCTCTCATTCTCCTCATTTGTTTATTGCTCTCACCAGTCCCAGCAGCCTTGAGGGTTACGGTGTCCAGAGTCCACTCAGCGCTCTGCAGATGGCTCCGAGGCGCCATGCTCATTTCACATGGTTGTTTGTCTTTTTAATAAGGTCTACTTGAGAAATATGACCATTGTTATATCACCGTAATGCTTTTTCATGGTCTCACAAGCCATTATTTCTAACCCGTGATGTTTTTACATATACAGAACCTGGTTGCCTTTTTTATTTTTTATTTAACTTCTTAGTTAGTTCACATGGCTTTACCGTGGTCTAAATCAGTTGATGCGGTACGGCTGTGGTGGCAGTCAGATGAGCTTTAGCAGTTTCAGAGACTAAATGGGTGGGAAGCTCAGGGGATCTTCATGGTTCCCTGATCCCTGCACTTCCTTTGGCAGCAGCATTCAACTTGCAAAGCACTGAGCTGAGGCTCTTGATCTCTGTAGAATACAGATAAAATTTTAACCAGCGAACAGTGTCAGGCCTTTGCCGAATATCACACTGTCCCTAAACATTGCTGAGAAGGAGTAAAATTATGTATGTGACCAATAAAAAACGACAAAGGAGTTCTAGGGATGTCTATATACTAGATACCAGGTCACCCTTTTTTTTTCTTTTTCTTGTTACAGTATCAATAAATCCTGGGACAAAACTGCATATCTTAAGCACCTTACTGGCGACTTTTACAGTGCAGCCAGCGCTTGGCACGCACACGATAACATTCCCCTCACACAATGGTCTAATCTTCATGGCACAGGTAGCACTGGGATTGTCTTGGATGTGCACTCTGCCGTTGCCTGGGTTTGTCCCAGCATTAGAGCCCTCTGCATTCCTTTGTGCTTTTTAACCAATGAATTAAAGAGGATTTCAACAGTGAAATGCTTATCGAAAAAAAAAAAAAAACTTTTACGCAGAGATAAACAAATCAGACAAAAAAAGTTGGAAAGAATTTCACAAACTCATTCCCTAATAAGAAAGAGCTTCTTAAGATAACAACGCTTGATTTAGACTTTTTCTTACACAAAGAGTGAGGAAAAGTGAACCCGTGAGCTAAATGGGACAGGGTTCATTTTGAGTCAACGCTTTATACAATAGTTTACTTTACAAGTTGTATTGGTAAGAGCCAATCAGTTTCTTGTGTTGCGAGTAAATAAGTTGGGGAGTATTGTTTGTAGATTAAATATTCAGGTCACTTCTCCCTAGAAATCTTTTAATTTTTTAATCCATGCAGATGTTTGTTTTCAGAAAACTTTCTGAAGTGCATCCCCAGATGAACACTGAAAGCATTCCTAAGTAGCTGAGTTGCTCCTATACAAAATACCTCAAAGCGTCTAAGATAATACATGTGGATTGAAATGCAATCTGCCTTCCACTTCTTGCCTAGATAAGTACAGCCATTGACAAGACCTGGCTTCCTCCTCTTATCTCGCAAACACTTGATACCAGAAACTCTGCATGAATAAGTCTTTCAAGATTGTGATGTAAATATATCCGATTAATCGCAACAAGGAAAACTGCAACAACTAGTGCTCCCACCCCCTAAACAACATTGTAAAAAATGTTTCTTTGCTTGCATTTGTATCAGAAGTATTTTCTTATCCATTTTTTTCCCCGCTCAGGAGTCTGTGATGACATAGCCCTCAGTCATATAACAACGATCTGCTTTAATCTATGCTAATCTATTGTAATATTTTCTTTGTCTTTCTTAAACAATATTAATAACATTAATTTTAAAGCAAGACAAAATGAGAAAACTACAGACATTTGGATGATCTATGCAAAAGCTCTGAGCCCATTTTGACTCCTGATGGATTTAGTGACATATCCACCCCCTCTAACACTCCCAGCACTAAAATATTTAATTTTACTGAGTAGATCCCCAGGACACAAAAGGAAACCATCAGGTCCATGTTCAAGTTTAATTACTGATTACTGATTTAAACCTAGTTGGAGCCCTCCAGGCCTATTTCTGCTTCTGTGGTGAGAGCGAACAGTGAGGACGAGGTGCCGAAAATGACAGAGGGGAAAGGGATAACTGCGTGTGTGGTGATTTTAGGCTTTTTAAATCACAGTCTACTTGTATCGGGGGAAGAAAAATATGCTGTTGCATGTGGCTGGGGCAATTTGAAGCACACTTGTAAAATGCAAGAAATCCGCAAGTTTACCAATTTCATGAATGCATTCAATATCCTCAATATCCCTCCAGTCCACAATGTGGCACTCTTTTCACTTTCTGTTGCACTGATTAAAAGCAGATTGCGATGAGCTTCATTTTGACACCTACCATCTGTTCTCACTTCACTTTTCACACTATTAAACGTCTGAGTATGTGGGTGTTTGTGTATGAGAGTAAGTCTGTGTGTATTTGTGTTTGATTAAGCTCCATCTCACAGCCATCAGTGCTGCCAATTCCTCTGAATCTATTGCAATCCCCTCATCACACGCACTGTTTCATTTACATTCCTTGGGTCTTATTTGAAGAATAGCTCAGGTGGGGGAATATATTTTCGAAGTGTCCCTCTTATTGGTTTACCCAGATTTCAGAGGGCTTGAAAAGTTGCAGTTGGACACCAAGGGAGGCATTTTCACCTAATGAAACCCAAGATCAATAGACTTGGTTTCTCTTCTCATATATAGTGTATGTACACAAGGGAAATAAAGTATTATTTTTCTTCCTCAAATGTATAATGAATACCATTCTTTATTTAATACTTAGTTCAATTCAACATGTGCTGCAAAGGGGAGAAAATTCCTCTGATGATGTCCCTATCTTAAAGAAAGAAGACATGAAAGTAGAAACGTAAAAAAGAAGTACAGGTAGTCCTCAGCTTACGAACGGGTTCCGGACCTAAGGACCATTCGTAGGTCCGTTTTGCCGTAGGTTGGAACCGAACGCACATGGCGCCGCAAGTCCGCATTTTCCGCCGTAAGTCGAAACTGAAACTAAATGGCGATCGGTAACATATTTTTAAACATGTTTTTTTCAATGTAAAACAACTTAGAACGGCCATTTTAATGTGTTTTAATGTGTTTCCAAGCAGTTAGCTAACAAAATACCCTAAAAAAAGAAAAAAATTATAAAATGCTGCATAAAAAAGACAATGTAAGGTGTGATGATGTCACTGGGGGCGGCAACGTAAGTACAGAACGCCGTAAGTTGATGACGCCGTAAGTCAAGGACCAACTGTATATCGTAAAAAAAAAAAAAAAAAAAGAAACTGAGCATAACATACCTGGAAATATAACTCCTTTTAAAAATGTTAAAGCTGGGAAACATTAACATATTAATCTGTTCTACCAACAGCAATCAACATATTTTAAATCGAGAGCTCAAGATTTAAAGGGGAAGAAAAGAGAAAGCATAGGAACGTGGAGAGAAATAAAATAGAGCTGATAAGCGTAGAGAAGAAGGGAGATGAGGGTAAAGAGAACGAGGGTAGAGCAGTCACTTCAGGTGCAGCCGTTATTGGCGGCAGAGAGAGGACCTTTCTTATGTAATCTGTGAATTCATTCAGCCTCCGTATCAGATGATTGTCTGGGAGAAGAAAAAGCCATTTTGAGGAGAACGGGCTGCATGAAAAGGATCACCTCCCCGGTAGCTCACCCCTCCATGTCGAACCAGCCGCATGGCACCGAAGGTCAGCAGAATTATTGGAGGCGGGGGGTGGCCCTGCCAGAGAAGACAATGATATGGCCTTAACCCTCATTTAGAGGTGTCATTTTCCCACCTGACCCCCCTGCTAAAGTGTTATTTTTCCATGTTATGAAATGTGATAGCTCTCTGGTGAAACAGGAGTCTCTAGTTAGGGAGGTATTACTTTGGCGTGAAGCTGCAGCGAGGCAGGCTCCGTCTCTCCTCTAAATGGGCTGGCTTTTGGCTTACTTCTTCATGCGACGCAGACAGTTCAATCAGGGTAAAACAACGTTCATTTAACCGCTTGGCTAACAACAGCCAGTGGCACACAGCAGTACACACTGGAGCCCTGAGATTGCACAGTTAGGGGAGATGATGATAATGTCTTTGTGAATTTCACCCAAACATGTCTTTTTAAAATAAGGCTCTCCACAGGGCTGTGTTAGGTGTCATAAGCTGTTGTTTTCAGTTCATCCGCTTTTTCTCCCTCCCAACAAGCTGAGGGAAGATTTTTTTTTTTTTTTTAATATACTGTATATATATTTGTTTTATTTTTTTTGGAAAAGGCAGACTAACTTTTTGTTTAAGTTCAGCAATGAAATACTAATCAAGAAACAAATGCAAAAATGTATTTAATTCAACTCAGTTTATGTATACAGTATAGTGCAGAGTCATGATAGAAGTTGCCTCAGGGCACTGTATAAAAACATTCAACTACATTAAAAAATGTATCCATATTATAACATTATATCTGAGTATCATCAGCATGGCAATTGAACATGTATCCCATGCTATTAACATTACCTAATGCAAGAGTATATAGAGTAAAGATCACTGATCCAAGCACCGGAACCTGAGGAACTCCGTGACCACCTTTGATGTATGAAGAAGATTCATTATTTACATTTACAAACTGGAATGTATCCAATAAATATGATTTAAACCATTTTAGAGCTATTGCTGCAATATCCATATCATATTTAAGCCTCTGTAGTAGAATATTGTGATCAACTGTATCAAATGGAGGTCTAACAGGACCAGTATAGACACAAGTCCATTGTCTGAGGCCATGAGAATATGAGGCTGTGAGGCTCATGTTGATAAGTGCAACAGAGAATGTCAAAGGAGACCACTCAAACTCTTGTTGAGGAACATGCAACCAAGAACAGATGTTGGTTATATTAACTTTAGTTAATGTAAATTCTGAAACTGGCCCTTAGTTTGAAAAAAAAAAAAAAAAAAACAA
>JARVGV010000645.1:21345328-21356836 GCA_031762435.1 Hypsolebias longignatus | reverse complement strand
AAAGTGGCACGCACTTACTTATCTTTCCAATTCTCTTATCCAACTGAATATGATGACTGGCTTTAGGAGTGACCTCTAGGCAGAGGACAAGGCCTTGTTCTACTTCCACCTCCCCTTACCCTCCTCCCTTTCTTTCTCCAGCAGTGTGAATCTAAAAGATTGGTGACCTTGCTGTGGGTCTGTAAGGGAAATGAGCTACATCTTGTCACAGACTGAGCAGGCTATTTGAAACCTGGTTTGTTGGTTCTGAAAGGCCAGCGATTGTAGAGCTGATAACTAGAGGGGTGTGAAGGAGTGGCCTTTATTCAGAAAATTAAAAGGCAGGTCTGATGGAAATATGTCGACACTGGCGCTAAACATATCATTGCAGGATGCCTATCAAGTGAGCATCTCGGCAGACAGATAAAAAAGGGCAGACATGAATCCATACTCTGCTGCTGGCAAGCTGAAGGCAGGAAACAAAAACAAGTGAAGCTTCGTAGCCCTTATGAAAATAACTAGGAATATGTTAATGGTTTTCAGGAAGCAAATTAACTTTAAGGGTTTCTTACCAATGTGCCATCTCTGGGATAGGATTTAAAATTCATTATCTGCAGAGTTTTCCAAATCCATGCTATGGTTCAGACAGACACACAACACACAGTCTGTAAGCGAGCACAAATGAGCAAACTTGTCTGTTTCTCTAGCAAGATATGCATGTGAGTGTGCGCACGTGTGTGTGGCGAGGTGCGTGTGTCTGTGCATGTAAGGAGCTTTCCAAACAAAAGCTGGCATCTCCCATGGCCTGCACAAATGTTTGTCTAATGTAAACCGCCATATAGCAGCATCTAATTAGGAGTGTCAGGCTGCATGTGGCTGAGAAATCTCAGCCAACTGTCAGCTGAATCAGATTGCTCCCAATCAGTAGGGAGACCAAAAAAAAAAAAAAAAAAAATGGAGAAAAAGGGAAGGAGAGGATCCAGCAAGTGAGAACCAGGGATCCGAGTGGGGGCAATTAGCAGTCAAGGTGAAGCCCCTTATTGTTGTCAAAGAGGCTATACTAGCCATGCATGTGAGACTCCTACCCTCCCTGTCTCTTTCTGTTGGCACATTAGTAATTAGGCTTAAAATGCTGAGCAGTGCTGCATGGAGGCTGCCTTTTACTGCTGCAAATGACACATAAATGCAGGGCAGTAGCACTGGGAACATACCTCCACAAAGTAAATATGTTTTCAGTTGTTATGAAGTGGGTAGATCAATCTAGAAAGCCACAGTGGATGAAACCAATGTTTTTTTTTTTTTTTGTTTTTTTTTTTACTATCCAGATGTATGAGGGTTCACTTCTTTTAAAAACGTATAACTTTACAGAAGAGCTAATTGCACATAGGACAGAGCTTTTAAGACCACACCAACACAGACTGAATCCTGAATCAGGCGCACAGGTGAGCACGTTAAACATGCAAACCAGCAGAAAGTTGCAGACTCTACTTGAAAAGCTGGGGCAAAGCAGGTTCATGAAAGAAGCGTCAAAAAAAAAAAAAAAAAGGTGTTTCAAATCATCTCCCTTGGTGTTGATGATTAGTGGGTAAAACTTGCGTGAAGAATGCTGTATTTTCCTCTTTTCTACCTAAAGCCATGATTTGCTGTTTATAAACAACAACAACAACAATAGCAGGCAGGTTCTCCTGTAGAAGCCACACAATGAGCTCAAGGGTTCCTCATAACATCTCATTATAGTTAATGAGCGCTGTGTGTTTACAATGTGTAGCTCTATAGAGCTAGAAGTGTTTACCCATCCCCTCCTCTCAATGGAGATCACTCAGCACACCACAAAACAAAGAAGGATTTGTTTAGCCATGGGCTGTGTTTCTTCCCCTCTGGATCATAGAGCTCAGATCTAGCAGGCACTAAGCACAATCTCCTAACTTCATCACACATAACATGGAATTCCCAAACATACACTGAGCTACAATACCACACAATTAATTTAGATTATACACTAAACACCATGTACTATACCATACCTCTATAGATTAAAGTATATTATCTTGAGGTCTACAAAGTAGGCAGGGGTAGCTTGTCTTTTGTCTGAAGGAAAGGTTAAGTTACAAACTAGTGAAAGAAAATCTGTAGCCCTCATACGGGTTACTTGTAAGCTTGTCATGACTACAAATTTGAAAAATATATTAAAACAAGCAAAATGATCTATATTCTCAACATATTACCAAATTAATTTGACTTATCTAAATGGCTTTAAGAATCTGTTGGAATCCTGGCAAAAACCAATGCTGACATGTTCCTGTTTTTGATTTTCTACATCTGCCTTATAATCTGTCTGTTTTGCAACTTCAACATTTTTGTTTTAACTTTAAAAAAAATAAAAAATCTGTATTTCTCTCTTATGATTGTCTATTGTTGATTGTCCAAGGAAAATCTACTATTGCTGTTGTCATTATCCTTAGTTTGTATGTCATCATCCTTAGTTTGTAGCCAGGTCTCTCTTGTAAATGAGTCCTCTAGGCTCAATGGGATTAACCTGCCTAAATAAAGGTTGAATGAAAAATATATAAGGATAATCAGATTTAATTAATTAATTTATTAATTAATTTGGTTTACTGCTGGAAGAATGAATTTGTTTTCTATGGGTAGAGTTGAGCACAAACTTTCAGAATACCACATCTGCACCACTACAACACAGACCTCACAGCATCACATGCCATCCACTAATTAAGAACATCATTATCTGCACCTATGATCCTTGAATAAAAAGCTACAGGAGAGTTCTGCATGGTAGACTCCTCTCTTAATCGGCGTGTTAGGAATCACGGCAATTGAGAAGCTGATTGAGGCCTGTGTTGACAGTGTGTTAATCTCTGATTAACATCTGCATGCAATTTTGTGGAAGTATGGCACCACTGAGCCTTGTGTTCACACAGGGCATGGAATATCCAGGCACATAATAACATTTTATTTACAAAGAACCTAGTGGGTACAATGCTTGACAATACTGCCAATATACTGTCCTTGTTGTCCAACTGTGGAAATAAGAAGGGAATGTTTTAGTCACTCTAGATTGTTTTAAAACTGGGAGATACTAGACACATGTAAAAAAAAAACAAAAAACAAAAACAAAAAAAAAAAAAACAGTAAATAGAAAAAAAAAAAAAAAAAAAATTCTGATGTCCATAGGCTTCAACAAGGAAGAACAGATAATCTATAAACCCAGGAGAATGTGGCATGATGAAAATCACTAGGGAAAGCCCCATGATGCTTTAGTTTTTGTTTATAAAGACCTGCACAAAAGGGACGAGACAGGACTATATTTTGGGAAGGAATGTGAAGCATGTAGACCACAGGTTCCATTTACTCCACTTAAATCAATGGTGCATTTAGCAAGAAACCAAATGGGTCAAAATCAATAAAACTACACTATTTCAGAACACAGTTGGGAAAACAAGCACATACCAAACATTGCAGTAAATCATTATTGTCCAGCTACAGCAGCCCACAGGAGAGAAAATGTTAATCTATGGTGAAAATATGATGAGTATTGGTGTTTCTGTGCATGCATGAAATAGGAGAAATATTTTTGGTCACCGGAGTTCATGACTTACAAATTGTGCTAACATTTCCATTCAAAGTGCATTCAAAATACAAGGTTAGAGGTATGCTAATATGTTCATACGGTATGCAACAAACCAACAGTCACAGAATGTATGAAAAAAATACAGCTCAATTTATATTCATTGGTGCTATGAGCTGACAGCTTATCTGAATAATCTCCACTTTATGCAGGTATAAAAAATATCACCAACTGGGCTGACCTATTGCACCCTTGGGGCAAGGAAGAAACACATAATTTATCTGTGTGGTTGAATAACCAATGATGAAGAAAAGAAAGCAAGATAATTTCCTTAATTTTGACTGGGGAAAAAAAAAAACACACAAAATAAAACAGTTAGCTTAAACAATAAAAAAATAAAAAAAATAAAATAATAATAATTTAAAAAAAAACTACCATATGAAAAATGTACTGTACTTAAATTCACATCTTCAAGTACTGTACATGTATTGTTTTTAGATTAAAGATGAGAATGAGTCTCAAATGATTATTTTTTTCATTCAACCTTTATTTATACAGGCTAGTCTCATTGAGTCATGAGGACTCATTTACTTCTAGATTGAATTTGTTCTTGAGATATCTCTTTAAAAGCACATCATCAAAAGTGTATCCTCCATCCAATACAGTATTCCTATATGTTACCTTTAACACTAACAACGATCAGGCATTACAAACCCTGTTAACCATAGCCCTTATGCGTAGTGTGGATGCAGTCATCTACTGTACATGTTACACTCCCCTTTATTCATTTATTTACAATTAATGTATTCAAAAGTCCATTAGAGCATAGAAACACAGAATGTAAGCCCTTGCTTCCCCCTCTCCATAACATAAAAAAACAAGCTACGAGCACTGCTTTCAGTGAGAGCCATGCCTTTCAAACTGCTTTGGTGTCCTACAAAATTACCATATGAGAAGCTATTTACAACTCCAGAACATTTCTGTGTGTTTCCATGTGAGTTCAGTCCGTTCCTGTGATGGAACAAAATGAAAAGCCTGCCTTACTTGTTGCATGCAATTAAGCCCCTGCGAAAAGACAGTCGGGGCAGTTTAACATTTCATAGGGCTGTAATTATTCTTTAACTGTTAGAAAGTGTCGTCCCCTAGGAGCCAATTACTTGAAAAGCGCTCATCACACACGAGATATATACAAACAAATCCTTCAAGCACAAAGTAAATGTTTAAACATTAAAAGGGATGAGCAGAGGAACCCATACCAATCAGTTTTGGTAGGCACTAATTACTAATAAGAGCAGCAACCCCGTTGTGTTAGATAATTATGACACCAACGTGCACCTCAAACATGGAGAGGCCCCAGGCTGGCTGGTGTACCACGGCTCCAATATCACAGAGTCTGCACAGAGTCTGAAACCTAAATGGACAAGAAGTTATCTGCATTATCATCGTACTAAATATCAGAGTACATTCATGCCATTGCTGACATACATGGATCTTCAAACACATAAACAACTCAAAGCTTCACTTATTCTAAAGTGATTTAGTCATTTGAAAAGGTTTAGTATAGTGAATTCAGATTTGTAGTTTCTGTTTTAATTAATTTGTATGCAATATGTGCAAAAGATTGGGGGAAATTAAAACACTAGAATCCTGTTTTTGTCACGATGACAGAAAAACAAACAAAAACAAACACATATAGAAGTTTTAATAGACTGTATGCTTCACTGAGCGCGTGTCTTGTTTTTAACTAAAGTCAAACTTTAGAGTCAATATTATCTAAAGTGACTGGGATGGGTAATTCCTCAGTTCAGCAATCATATTAACCTCCACTTACTCTCTACATCTGCTTGGCCTGTTGTTTGCTCATCTAATCAATCTCCTTTACTCTTGTTCTTTAATGTGCTACCACGTTTAGCCATCTCTAAATATCCACTAATGCCTGGGAAACATCAGGCCCTCAATGATAGCACTGTAAATATAATTTATTTCTCACTCATGCAAGCACTCGAGCTAAACGAATATGGCTACTGAGGGCCAGCACACTATACAGGATATATATTGATTGACTGGACTGGATGGTTTATTAGCCACAGTGAAGAATAAGGTTTGAGTGAACAAAATGCAGATGGATATGTTGGTGTTGCTTAGTTGTCTTCTGCCAACAAGTCAGGTAAAAATAAATAAATACATAAATAAATAAAAACTCTCTAGACTTGGCTTTTGCACAAATGTTGATTTCACAAGAGCCAGGGGTCTTAAGATCCAAAACCAAACTTAATTGCATCCTATGTTTTGTGAAGCTAGCATCAGTGTACAAAAAGCCTACTATTCAAAGCTAACAAAAGCACAGTTTCAGCAAGGCAACAAGCTATATGCTAATAATGTTGGCTAAATGATGCATTTTGAACTATTTATAATTATTTTAATAACTATTATGGTACTAAATATCTCATAAATATCTCATTGTCAATTTTTTATATATTTTATTTCAGTCATTAGACTTTTGGACCCAAACAAATGATGACTATTTTTAAATAATTAAAACTAATAGTTTAGGGTGCATTCACACCAGCCCTGTTTAGACCTCTTTAATCAAACTCTGGTCCGTTTTTCTAGAAAGTGTGGTTTGTTTGGGAAGGTGTGAATGTGCAATGGAACTCTGATATGGACCAAAAAAGGGAACTCTCTTCCACCTAAAAACCTAGATCTCGGTCCGGTTGAAGTGAACTCTGGTGCGGTTCGAATGCAGTGTGAATGCAAGCAGACTGAAGACCGCTCCAAAAGCAGGAAGTGGACTACAGCGCAGGGCAAACTAACTAGCATTTCTCTTACCTCATACCGAGCCGTTGGCCGCCTTGTGTGAAAAATAACATTCTCCATGGTCATCTTCCACTCATGCTGAATCCATTGTTGAAAAATGACAAAACAGGAATCCTAAAACCGCTACGTTTTTTTTTTCCAGAACAATAATTATAAGAAGAAGAAGAAGACAAAGTGTCTTCTTCAGAGGTTTTTGTGTTGTTTCCTTCTGTATCTCTTTGTGCAGTGCCACCACAGGCGAGGGGGTGGGGCAGGTTGGCTCGACTGACTCAGTGCAGTGTGAATGCAAACTGCACCAGATGAAATGTAAACAAGTCTTCTGAATATTGGCCCCCAGTAGAACCAAGTCTACCAGACTATCAGGTGTGAAAATACCCTAGTAACAGTTGACTTTGTCTTGAAATTGAAACTTTTTTGAGAACACTTTTTTTTTAACAAAGTTCAGTCAGGTCATCTGGACATTTTTATTTTTTTTTTTTTTTTTTTTTTAGATATTTTGTCCTTCATCCAAAGTACTTCATCAGTCCAAGGAGCCACTGCAAATTTAGTCCCGCAAGCAGCACACTCCCATAGTGGTGTGCTATGTCCCACTATGTGAGTGTACTGCTTATGGGACACTTTTTTGTGGCTCCTTGGACTGATGAAGTCATTTGGATGAAGGAAACGTCTCAACCCAAAATAAATAAATAAACAACAATAAGAAACCGTCCAGATTGTCTGACTTTACTTTGTTGGATTTTATTACCTGGATTATGGAGCATGATTTTAGACTTTTTGTGATTAATTAATTACTTAATTAATTAATTTATTTTTACTTATTAGTTTATGTTATTTTTGTTTGTTTGTTTTGTTGTTGTTGTTGTTTGTTTGTTTGTTTTAGTTATAACGTAACTCATAAAATTTCTAAATTGCATTCCTTTGGGTGTTGGAAAGTTATTTTTACAGTAGATAGACAGATAAACAAACAATCAAGAAAGATGCATATAAAATAAGACAATACTGTATAGAGAAAATAACTGACTTACATTTTGGAGGGTGAAAACATGATTTAGATACACAAACGTATCCTCCCCCTTCCTCCTCCTCTTCCAAAATGCACACACAGACACACACACACACCTACACTCATTTTGCTTTGGCCATGTTTCATCATCCTCAACATCATATTGCCACAGCATCATCTCTAGAGGGCTCCTGAAACACCGATTAGCTCAATTAACAATATGACTCTTGTCACATTGCAGCAAAGCCAATGCAGGGGATTGTTTGACAAACATGTCACACTTGAACCTCTATTTTCCTCAGGTTGTCTTAAAACAAAAGTGTCATATTACCAAAAACTCTTGCCGTCCACTTGTTTCACGTCATTAAATGTATTTACTGTGCATGTGAAGGTGTGTAATCCACGTGATGAGTGAAGGCGTTCTAATTTGTTTAAGTGGGTGCTTGTGTTTATGTGCACGTCAGAGACTGTCAAACGTTTGTTTCCTGACCCACAGTTACCACAAACACGACTGTATACACACCTCAGACAGGAATTTTCCTCTGGTGTAAACAACCTTGTGTTGATGATGTGCGAGACTGACTGAGGAGAGAAACAAAGCTGTCCCAAATCCCATTCGGGCGGAGAGGCGGCCCATATGGAAAGTTACCAAATAGTGCTAATACTACTAATAGGATGTTCCACTCTAAATAGGAGCTCATGTTAATACCCAGATTTTCATTCATGCTGGAAATTGTAGTTTTAAATTACAGTTTAATGCTTCAGATTTTTAATAAAAAAAGCCCCTCGAAAAACCTTCACAGCAACACAAAAATTACCACAGCCTCTGAACAGAGCCTCAGCCTCCCATTGTCAGCCAATTACTATGCAATCTCTTTCTTATGACTGAATAGCTCACTGTTAGCAAATAATGAAAAGGCAATTATGGCAAAGCTGTGTTCATATTACCCTCTTCATTTTATGCAGGCTGTAATTATTGTCAATCCTAGAGGCTTACTCTACCATGTAAGAGGCAGCAGGGAAGAAAATGGAGTGGGCTGGTGCATGGCAAATTGGAAATGTCACAGCTACCTTTTTATCAGCACCACTAGACCCCTATGTGTGAATTCACGTACACGTGCATGTGCACGTATACACATGCACTGCAAACGCAGGTGATTATACGTAAGTGTCCACGAGCACACAACACATCCAGGGCATACTTTTATTTACACATTAACACACACATTTATCCCCATCATTACCAATGATAAACTCACCAATGGGAGTAAAGGGAATGAAAAACAAATAAATTGCACATGCAAGACACACGCAAAACGCTGTGTGTTTTTGCAGACTCTTCACCTCAAGCTGTTACTGTAGCTCAAGTACACCGCTAGCGGGCGAAGAAAGAAAATAAATAAACCGATAGATGAAGCAGGTCGGCGAAAACACGCGCACGCTTTCACGCATGACACATAGACACGCACACATTCCTTTTGTTCTTTCCCTTTTTCGCCCCCTCCCCTTCTGAAAACGATTCCCTGAAGACTCTTGGTTTTCTTTCCCTGCCAGTGTCTGTCTAACAGCAAAGTGGTGGATATATTCCTTTTGCCTTGGCCCTCATTAGCTGTCTCCATGCTGTTCAGTAATAGGGAGTGGCACATAAATGATTCCCTTTATAGAGTTTGATGTGCCACACTGAGAGGACCACAGCCCCTCTATGGATGGCACCCCCCATCAACCCCTTCATCACCCCCCATATGGAGAGCACATGGGGGGAGGAAGGGCTGGAAGAGAGAGCAGTGTGTGACACGCATGACAAACGCCTCAGCCTATGTCGGTGCTAATTCTAATGGGCGGCACTGACCCTTAAAAAAAGAAAAAATCATCAATGTTTCCCTAAGTGCCACTAGCAGAGGTATATAATTAGCGTGGAACATCAATAAAGGTCCAGGCGTGGGCATGACTTGGGTGCGCATGGCACGGGAATACAGGAAGACTATACAGACAGTAGGTGCAGTGAGGAGAGATCTTTTGTCAGTACTCCTGCATGCATCCCTGACAAATCAAAGTGAATAAACAATGTTGTGATTCTGCCGTACCTTGACAGGCAAGAAGCAGGTCTACGAACATGATTCTGACGGCAGACTTTTCAAGGTCAGCCTTTAAGCTCTTTACCTGCACAGTTTCACGCTTTGCTCTAAATTCAACTTGACATTCACATACCTGGCAAGCACATTCATAATAAATATATGTATACATATTTTTATTTGTATATATATTTTCTTTATTTTGAAAGTTATTTTCCTCTTTTCCCATTTCCCCCCCCTGCTTCGTCCCACAGAAGCAGGTGCTGCTCCTTTTTGTGTTCAACAAGATTCTTGAAAGTGTGCATGAGGGAAAAGTGCATTTCTTAAAAGCAGGAGTTGCGCTACACGAGGCTGTCTTTCCAAACGCGCTTTTAAAATGGATACTGAAGCCTGTCACAGTCATATTACTTTACCTCCAACATAATAGCACTGTCTAGTGAACTCCAACACCAAAGACAGCCAGGGAAACATCACAACAGGATCAGGGAGAAGAAAAGCCGTCTTTTAACTTTCAAAACTCCTTAAGTTCTCAGCGCACACGGATTCGCTGTGCCGCTAGCTTACCGTGGTGTGTTTGCCTGCTGCTTGGAATAAGGCTGGAGAGAGAGCGAGGCGGTAAAAACAATGTAGTCATTACAGCTCACTTGAGTGTCATTTTGGCAGCCGCGTTGTATCGCTGCTCGACTTCAGCTAACTGAAATGCCTCCTCTGTTGTCTTGTGGCCTGGTGGCTGTTAGGTACACTTACACTGCGAACAAACAAACCCAAAAGATGCCAATTTACTTCCCTGCACTCTTTGCCATATTTGAGAGTTTTGAAAGCAAAGTGTTTTGAATTCCAGCGTGTGCACAAGGTGACAGAATCCGACGGCAGAATACAATGATCAATCATAGACATTTTGTGGATGTTGCTTTCAGAAAGAGATCTCACCCAAAACAGCAGCGCAAACAACAGCTGCTCCACCAACGAGAGCGGCAACAACAACAAGTGAGAACAAGATACTGAGTCTGTGTGACACACTCCCTGTGAGTTATGGGGGAATTCTTGGATTTGAAGCCATGATTGTCGCAAACCCCTTTAAAGTGAGTGGCCTGTGCGCTCGTCAATTCAGTTTGAACTGTCTCTCTTGCACACGCATGTGCAGCCCTGGAGTTCACTCATCCTCCACATCTGTCCCGAGGAAAGCTGTAAGTAAAGACAGAAGGGAAGGAAGAAGGGGGAAGGAAAAAAATAAGGAAAATACACAATAATACCCTTCATCCTTCAGATCATCTGTCTCAAAGACAGTATTTTCTGAGATCCCAGGTAGTGGGATAGGCATGAAGATATGTGAAAAAACATTAAAAAAAGTCCAATTATACTAAATATGCCAGCTTTAATTTCCTGCCTCTGAGAACGGTGAATAAACATGACATCAATGAAGGTGCAAGTAGAAAATGTTCTGGTATCAAAGCCATCCCAGAGTCATTTCCTTTGATATGTTGCCAAGGCCCAAATACTCTGCCTTTTTCAAGTCATATGAGGTGATGAAAATAAAACTAATAATCATATTTTTGAGATTTAAGTGGCAAAGAGCAAGTAGCCTGTGGCTACAGTAATCTGCAGTTAATCCTCACCTACAAAAAGGAAATGTGGGGTTAAATGGCATTATTGGGGCTTATTGGTGTGCTATGAGCTTTCATAGATGGCAAATTAAATACTGTATAATATAGCTGATTATCATTTAAATACACCAATTCATCCATTCATTTGAATTACACATTTTCCATTTGTAATCAAAGTTTTAGATGTTGCGAGTGAAAACCATCATGTTTGTCAATGAACTGAATGGAACAGTAATACAGCAGTGGTGTGTGGCGAGGCAGCAGGGAGGACAGATTCATCCAAAGGTAACACTATGCTCAGCACATGCATCAGCAGGGTACTTCCTCCTAATCCCTCTGATCTCTAAGAGGGACTTATCAGATGCAGGACACGAGAGAATTTAACATTTCAAGAAGTTTGTTACTGAATATGTACAGTACTTGCTTTGACATAGTTTCTCAGAGATGTAT
>JARVGV010000645.1:21207726-21218853 GCA_031762435.1 Hypsolebias longignatus | reverse complement strand
GATTCTCTATATCAGAGTCAGAGTTTCTTTGTTGTCATTCACACCACATGTTACATATGGTGGAATGAGATTGGGTACTCAGGGTCTCAGTTACATACAACAATAAAATGTTAAAGAAAAGCAGACTAACAAGCCAAGAGAAACATCAACTACAAATACGCTAAGCACTACCAGCATAAAAACAATAAGCCTAACAAAGTATGTCACATGGTAAAATTGTCATAATTACAAAATATAAAAAGTGTTAAAAGTTGTTTTAAATTATTTTCAAACGTCATGTTCAGTTGTTTCAGTGTACAGTAATTTATCAAGAGGTATATTTTTGCTCCATGCTGCAGAGCTGTGTCAAGCTTTGATGTCCGGCTGCTGCACTTCTCTTCTCTACAATTTCAATTTAAATACTGTAACATTTTAAATAAACAATCTATGCTGCATGGATTGTTTATTTAAAATGTTACAGTATTTAAATTGAGCTTGTTTATTTAAGGTTGGAGATTGGGAATAACAGGTGATGAGTGAGTGTGATTGTAGCCTGGCACATGTCATGACATTACTGAACTTGAACTGCACTTGGACTACTTGGTAGTTTTTTTACTTATTGCAGGTGGGTGTGGTCCCTAAAACTTGTGATAAATTAGAGATTACTGTAATATCCTGTTATCTGATAGACTTGGCTCATAGGAAAGCCACACTGTGAGCAGATTCTACATGAAACCAAAGTCTTTAACTAAATTTGTACACCTATAAAAAAATCAGTTTTCATTCATCCATGCAACACCAATGTCAGCCAGTGTGAAGTCAAGACTCCAGTATACTCGGGCGTACATTAGTCCGCGGAGGTCCGCACGTACCATGTCCGTGCAAACTCAGTTTTTACAACCGTGTATACGTACTGGGTGTCGCACAATAAACTGCCCAGCGACAGACTGTTTTGTATGTGTGCAAATTAAAATCATGTCCAGCGTGACTGCAGGAAGGTCTGGAGATTTCCTGGTGGGCCGGGCTGATGTGTGTGCTGCAGGGTCAGTGCTCCCTGTTTTTCTTTTTTTTTTTTTTAAATGACTTTTTATTAACAACATATAAACACAGAACACCGTTGCAGCTGAGGCTGCCAGCTGTCCTTTTTTATTTTATTTTATTTTTTGCGACCTGTCAATCAATCCAGTAGGCGTGTCAGCAAATGACTAATCAGTGACCTTAATTTGTCCCAAAGGTAAATGCCCCTTGCCTGTGGAGCTGGTTTGCAGCCATTCAGGGTGGACGCTCAAGTGTGAAGTGTCAACCCCCTGCGGAGAGTGTGATTAGAGTTCGCACGAGTATACTGGAGAAGCAAAAACACAAGTTTAGCTAACTTTTGAAACAGCTAATGATGTGTAATGAAGACATTCCTCTAACCATCTTTAGCAGAGAAACTCGACTGCTTCTAGTAAAGTTCTCTCTCTCTCTCTCTCTCTCTCTCTCTCTCTCTCTCTCTCTCTCTCTCTCTCTCTTAGGGAAAAAGTTATTTTTAATTACATAAAATCAAAAAAGTTTCAATACAGAATCAACTGGACTTTATTTGTTACATGAAAACGTTTCGATCCTTGTCCCAAGATCTTTCTCAATTCAAAGGAGCAAATTTGGGAGAAATTTTGCTCCTTTGAATTGAGAAAGGTCTTCGGATGAGGATCGAAACGTTTTCATGTAACAAATAAAGTCCAGTTGATTCTGTATTGAACCTTTTTTGATTTTATCATGTCCTGGATGACTGAGAATCTTCACCAGCATTTTAATTACATAATTTCTTCAAACTTACTCAAAAATTATATTTTATTAATGACATGAATGTGCAAATTCAACCTTTATTTAGGCAGGTTAATCTCATTGAGCCCGGTAACTACTTTTTATTTCTTACAAAGTGAAATGAGATTCCAGCGATGGAAACTTTTCAGTTTTGAACAATTAATTGTCACACTATGATAAACTGTAAACATTCCTTAGCTTTTTTTAAAGACAAAACTATACCTACAGAGGGTAAAAAAGAAAAAAAAAATGCACCAATAAAAGTGAGAAGAGTTAGCATTTTAATTAGCAAAATGGAGTTTAGGTGTTCCAACAGAAACTCTTAACTCTGTTGGCTTTCATTCTTTCATTTATTTTAGTGCCACCTTACCTTTCAGAGCATCGTTTTATTATTAAACCCTAGCTGAATTGTACACTTTAGTACTTTTCATGCACTTGTAGTATCAGTTCTAAAACACAAGTTGACAGAAATAATTAGGATGACAACTCTTTTTTTTGGGGGGTGGGGGGTGGGGTGGGGGGAGAGGGGTTGTACTTTTCTTTTTATTTACACATTGAAAAAAAAAACGTAAGATGACTATGACAATTAACCATCTAGCCTATAGTAAACTTAGTCTTGTCCAATTTTAGCATGCAATGACTTATCATTCCATTCATTTATCAGTTTGTTAAGTCAGTTTACCCTTGTTAGCCTATTCAGAGTCATGCAGATCTGATGTCCAGCTGATGTAGAGCTGGGGGTGCACAGTTGTTTCTCTTGTCTCTCTGTGTGGTCTTGTGATGTATTGACAACTTGTCCAGGTTATACATCACCTCTTACCTATTGACTGTTGGTGAGAAGTCCCAGATTCTCACCAACCTGAAGTGAATACGGTGGGTATAAAAAAAAGAATGTATAGATGGATGGATGGAAAACATGAAATATGCTTTATAATAAGACATTAATGCATTATCTACAAGTTTAACAATGACGTTGCTGGAGCTGGTCAAATCAGACAGTGAAAGGACCTCCTGCGGTGTGTGAATGGCCTTGTCATGTATTTATCTCATATTGTTATTTCCTAGTCTTTTCCCTACTCATCCTTGTCCATCGTTTTTCCTCCAGTCCTTCTTGGGCTTCCCCTTTTTTTCCACAGTAGCTCTTCTTGCTGTCAGCACTCTGGTAGTGAGTGTTTCCTTCAGGAAGGAGATTTTCATGTTCTGGACTCAGTCTGATTTGGGGCATCTGATAACCCCTGCAATAAGTGCTACACTGCCAGCTGACATGAAACAGAAATAATTTTGACCCTGTTTTATTTGAGAACAGAAGACAGCACTTTTTTGTTTGTTTGTTTGTAGACAATACTTGGATATTGATCTTTGTACAAACACTTTTCCATATTTAGTTTTATTGTATGACAAAGAAAAAAGATCATCTGAAAACTGTTGTTCTGGGAGATTTTCATTTTCTAGCAATACTTCTCACCAGTGATTACATAAAAAAAAAAATAATAGTAATAATAATAAACAGTACTAGGTGTTGTTTGGCAATTGTAGTGCTAAGCTCAAACAAATCCAACAACACCGACATTTAATGTCACATATAGTTTT
This sequence comes from Hypsolebias longignatus, assembly GCA_031762435.1. Taxonomy (NCBI): domain Eukaryota; kingdom Metazoa; phylum Chordata; class Actinopteri; order Cyprinodontiformes; family Rivulidae; genus Hypsolebias; species Hypsolebias longignatus. The sequence goes on along the minus strand of JARVGV010000645.1, from coordinate 21,215,481 downwards.
AGTGTATAGGAAAGTGTGCAATACATGTCCTTATCTCACACAAACAAGCACACATGCTGGTCAGGCTTCACTAGTGTAAATAAGAAAAGAGCTTGCACATAGATTTTACAGTTATCTGACCTCATTACTATTCACAACCAATAGTGAGAAGACAAGTAGTGTTGCATTCCCAGAACAGCTCCTGTCCTTATAAATGTTGTGCACAAATTGGGTGTGAGCGAGGCAAGCATCTTCACCTTTTGCCACTGCTATGTATATATTTGCACACACACACACACCCATACACACTTCCTCCTGGGAATTAGAGGGCGTCTGCTTTCTATCAGGGTGTCCTCAGCCGAAAACCCCCTCTCTTTTGGTGAATTCAAAAACTCTCTTTTGGTGGGAATCTGGTCCTCTTTCATTCTACAACTCGCCAGCAGATTAGAAGAAAAATAAAACCTGAGGAAGGCATTATAACTCAACCTCTGATATTGTCTTCCAGTCTTTCTTTTCTGTCTCAATCATCAGTTTTCCTGTCCTCTCTTCTCTTTTATCTGACTATAGGAAGTCAATGGCATTAATTGGCTCACTGAGTCATCGCTACATTGATTGCAGTCACTAATAAAGAGTTATTGATTGGTACTTTGTTTAACACTAGCCCATGCACTGAGAGCTGCCCTCTGCTGATCTCCTGACAGCAACACTTTTCTGTTTGCTTGTCTCTTAATGCTACAAATGATGTCAGATAATATACTGTATACTTTTATTCTACTGATGTGTTATTGACTCACCAGTTTACAAATGGATACTAAAATAAGTTCACAAGCATCTGCTTATGCATGGCTTAACTAGACTTTTGTGGTATTTTACATAATTTCAATTCCACTTCAGATAGGTAAAACGCCATCTTCAATCAGAATCAGAATCAGAATAAACTTTGTGGTCATTGCACCGAGGTACAGCGAGAACATGTACGTACATATACATGAATAAACATTTAAACAAAAAGCTCACAGATACTGCTTATTACTAGAGGTCTAATCCAAAATGTTGTGCCCCTTAATATGTTCAAAGGTGCACAAAGGTGTGAGGTTGCCATTGCTAAAAATCTGCTTCTTTTTATTTGCATTTAACATAAGCGTTAACAAAACTGACAGCACCTAAGGGGGTGTGGTGGCACAAAAGTTAAAGGAGACAACCCTTTCATTGTAAGATCGCTGGTTTGAATCCCGGGACAGATGACGTAAAAAATGTGGGTGGGAAAGGTGAAGTGTAGGAAGACTCATATGGACAGAAAGAGTAAGGAACTCTGTGTCCCTTGCCCAGAGGTGGGTTAACAGGACCCAACCCTGGAGCCATGCCTGGGGGAGGGGTTCATCTGTGAGCACCTGGTGACTGGGTCTCTACCCATGGGGTATGGTTGGGCTCAGCCCGAATGAGCAACATGGATTTGCCTTCCTGTGGGTCCACCACTGGCAAGAGGGGCCGTACAAGTTGGGTGCATGACAACATGGGTAGTGGACAAAGGCAGACGCATTGGCACTCTGACCCTGGCTCACCAAAGCTGGCTTTTGAGTCATGGAATGTAACCTCTCTGGCAGGGAAGGAGCATGAGCTTGTGCGTGAGTATGAGATATGAACTACATATAGTTGGGCTCACCTGGATGCAAAACATAGACTCCAGAACCAATCTGCTTTGAGAGAGACTGGACATTACTCCAATCTGAAGTTGCTTATGGTGAGAGAAGCCAAGCTGGTTTGGGTCTACTCTTAGCCCCCCAGCTTGGTGCCTGTGTGTTGTAGTTTTCCCCGGTACACGAGAGGGCAGCTTCCCTGCACTTTTGCGTGGGGGGGGGGGGGGTGGGGGGGGGGAGGTGTTGTCTGACAGTTGTTTGTGCTTATGCCAAATGGCACTTTAGAGTAGCCAACTTTTTTGGAGTCCTTATTGGGGGTGATGAATTATTTTGGGCACTTAATTCTGCTGATAGACTTCAATGCCTACATGGGTAATGACAATGTGACGTGGAGTGGTGTGACTGAGAGGAACGGCCTCTCTGATCTGATCTTGAGCTGTGTTCTGTTGTTTGACTTGTGCTATTCATGGTTCACAAACACCATGTTTGAGCATAAGGGTGTCCATGAGTGCACTTTGTACCAGTACACCCTAGGTCATGGATTGATGATTGACTTTGTAGTTGCATCATCTGATTTGTGGCCGTTTGTTTTTGGACACTCAGGTGCAAAGAGAAGCTGAGCTATCGACTGATCACAATCAGATGGTGTGGAAGATATGAGACAGACTTGGTAGACCCAAACCTAGTGAAGGTTTGCTGGGAATACCTGACAGAAGAATCTGTTAGAAAGATTGTCAACTCACACCCCTAGAAGAGCTTTATCCCAGCTGAGGCAGGGGACATTGAGTCCGAGTTGCCTATGTTAAGCGCCTCACATATACTTGGTAAGTGGACAAGCTGTTAAATAGCAAATATATTATGAAAAAAAATCACAGCATTTTTCAAATATTCCTCCCGTACATCTACACCAGTGACATTATGGTACTGTAGCTGCTGAACTGCCATTTTTACAGTGTCTGAGAGAAATGAACGCAAGTAAATTATGGTTAAAATAATTTGAGCTTCAGCTAAAGTTTCTGTCTGGAAATGGAAAGTTTATAAGACTAGTGTCTGAGTGACTGAATGTCATCCAAATTATTGATTGATGAAGTAATTATTGCTGCATATGTCAAATATATACTGTATATATAAAAAAAAAGAACTCTAGATGCATTTCTGTCTATAAACACCATGTTTCACCAGGCAATGCATTTATCATTGCTTAGTTTCACCTATTCAAACCCCAAGAATCACTTCATCCATCCATCCATTATCTTTGCCTGTTTCCTCCATTTTGTGTCATGGGGTTCAATGGTGCCCACGTCCATCCATCACTGTGGGAGAGGCGGAGTACCTGGACAGGTCACAAGTGCACCACAGGGCCATATAAACACAAACAACCATTCAAGCTCTCGCCCACACAATATAGAGTTACTAATTAGCATAACATGGATGTTTTTGGTTTATGAAAGGAAAGAGTATACAAATAAAACCTACAGGCAATGTAAAATAAAATATGAAAATATGGATACAAAAACATAGACAACTGTGTCACAAATGTTTAATTTGGACTAAAACCTAACATATACAAAACAATCCCCTTGAAAAAGAACCTCTCAGTTGGCTGTTTGCTGTTGACACTGAAACTGCCACCATTGAGTTTACTCCACTCCTGCCACCTCACCTCTTTTATTTGTCTTTGTGGGTGTTTGCACATGTTGCATACATTAGATGTAATATTTAACTAAGAAAAAAATCTAGGTAATATGAAATAAAATCAAATGATCACTTGAATATGACTTAATCTGCTATATATTTTTGCCAGCACAAGTAATTTACAGTTAATTTATTTCAAGACTCATTATTCCATTTATTTACAGTATTTTCATCTAACATAGAAGTGCAGCAACAATGAAAGGACATTTATTTATTTTTGCTTATTTGGCCACTACGATCTTTTGACATAAGTTTAATTGTGAATTGTAAAAAAAAAAAAAAAAAAATCAGATTTATCATCTGCGTTGTTACATAAAACTGGGTCTAATTTGTTACGGCAATGAGCCTTATATTGTTACCTTAAAGTTTTGAAAGGCATGTCTTGTCATCAGTGTCCTCATCAGGAAAAAAGACATGTCTTTTTCCTGATGAGGACATACAGGTTAACAGGAATCAGCTCTTCCCAACATGAGCTCAGCATCTATTTATTACAGTTAACAGTGTGCTATTCTTCATAAAGCTGTCTCAAAGCTTAGGTGAGTCAAAGGCTCGTCTCCTGAGTAAGACGATGAAAACTGGAAATGGGGTGTAAGTACCTCCATGTGAGATTTAATTAGAGCCATTAAATATTCAATGATCAATGGAATTTATTTTAGCCGATCAATAGGTGGCCAGGCCTGAGAAGGACAATGTGCATAAGTTACTTATTTGCATTTCAAAGCAGCTTGTGTCACGTGGCCCCATTGGAAATCCATACCATTTTGTTAGGCTGTATTTCATATTTAGCTGCTTTATCCCCTTATCACTGACTGCTATTGATTCCTTTTCCTTTATTTACTGCCTGCAAACTGCCTTAGGTTTAAAGTGTCAAAATGTTTTTAGGGAATCAGATATACCTCCATCTGCCTTCCTCATCTCCTATCTAGGTCTCTATTTCTCTCCCTGTCTCTCTCACTCACTTTAATTCCCCTGTCTCTCTTTCCCCTCACTTCCTCCTTCACTCAGTGCACCTCAACAGAGTTGGAAATTAAACCCTGTCATCTTCCCACCCCCTGTACAGATCTCTGTTCACTCGGGTGTGAATCTGTGCATTATTCAAATAAATATCTCAGAGGTGTCTGGGGAATTGTCTGAGCCACTTCAAAGATGCCCACCCACTCCCCAGTGCTTCAATATTGCTTGTTCCCACTGGAGTTCTGTTTTGTTTACCTGAACCAGCTCTAATGGTTTATTCTTTTCAGCGCCTATCAGATGTTCAAGAGCACAATTTAGCCACGTTTCAAGGTATGGATGAGCAGGTCTCACCTAAGCTTTAATTGCTTTGCAGTTTTGGGTCCAGAAACAAGGATCATTCATTCTGCAGTCATTCATCTAATGCATCTTTGTTTATCTGTGATTTCAACACTTTGTCCTCTCCATTTTCCATCTTTTACACTTTTATAATTATAACTCCACTAGGTGATTTTCCCAACTGGGGCAGCATGTCAACATGTGCACCAAATGGTGAGTATCCAGAAGATGGACATAAAGCAGAATATAAATAAGATGAATACAGTCTTCAAATATATTTTGAATTACAATAGACACAAGTGCATTTAAATAAATAAATAAATGCATAAACAAAGAAACAAATAAATAAACATAACTAAATAAATACAATAAAGAAATAAGCAAACAAATAAATACAGTACATACATAAGTAAACAAAGCAAAAAATAATTGTTATTTTGTAGTATAGAACAGGTATTCTATGTTGTGAATAAGCAAGCATATTTGGGTACAAGTTATTCACAGAGACATAATAAATATTTTTAAACCATATAGTTTTGCTGCTAAACCTGAAATGTGCATCGATAACTAGAAAAAACTGTTGCAGACACAGTCGCCCCACACCCCCACACACACCATGTTCCCATGTAGGATGGTTTCTTTATTTGTGAGCAGGCCCATCTATCACGGTCCTTGGCTTGAAGACCACAGAGGTTAGGAAGTTAACCTTCAGAGACCTGAGGTCAGCATGAAGCACCATCAGTGCCATCAGGATACATGGCCTAAGCACTTCTTCACAGCTGGGAAAAAGAAAATCTGAGCAAACTGAATGGGTGTGTATGTGTGCGTGTCTATGATTGCTCATCTTTGGGGGGTTGTGCAAATCTGTCTTCATGAGGTAAATGTGAGCATCATGTGATAGATTCATCATCATGACTGATAGTTTACATGTTACTATAAGTAACCTCAAAGACATAAGGAAGTACAAACTGTTTAAAGTAGAATTAGTGACTATGAGCAGTTTTACTATTGCAACTGCTCAAAAGGATTATAAATGAGAAATACAATGTCAAACATACTGCACCTTAGAGGAGGATTTGTTGTTTCTGCTTTTAATACTTTTAAAGACATAGAAAGCTACCCTCTTTTTCAACAGGAAGAACTCCAACACATAAATGCCCAGCAAGTTACAGACCCAATACTGTAAAATGTCTATGTGTGAAGGTGAAACCAGCTATACTTAAACCTCGCCCATCAGCTGGCTTCTTTTTTGCAAGCAAAGTGAAGAACAACCTTTAAACAAAGGTTGGTAATAACAAATAAGCTTTGCCCAGGTCCCTGCTCCACATGCCACCACAATCATGTCACTTTTGAACTAAACAAGTTGTGAGCCCACCTCCTTGATGTGCTCCTCTTCTTCAGGATGAGCTCAGGCCAAACACCATGGCTGAGCTACCAGGCCCTTGCCAGCAAGATCCTCTTCCAGGACGGACGCCAGAAGGGTAGCCCCGTTTTCTTGTTCTGGATTAAGTAATCTGTTTACTGTTATGTTGCATCTTTATATTATTTCTTTTTATTTTTCCTTCTATTTCTGACACTCAATCGTGGCAAACTTGCATTAGTAGACCCTGTGAGGTGCTGACATCACCGTGATTTTATTTTTCAATGAGAACATCACAGATTTTAATATACAGTATACATAATTTAAAGATTTTTTTTTTTGGTTCTGGCCTACCAAACATCTTAGGTATTCAATTGAGGTACGGTAGTTGTAAAACCACAAGAGAACAATAAGAAGAAGACGAATTCAATTCAGTTCATTCATATAACGCCAAGTCACAAGAGAAGTTGCCTCAGGGCACTGAACAGAAATATTCATATATAAAATAATAGTTAACATTATTTATCTGAGGAGCAGACTGCTTTGAATTTAACTCCATCGCAGATCTCTCATCTTGAGCAAACATGAAGGCGACAGTGAAAAGGAAAAAAAACTCCCTCATGAGGAAGAAACCTTTAGCAGAACCAGGCTCAGGACAAGTGGCCATCTGCTTCGACCGGCTGTATTTGGTAGGAACAGATACACAATGGCAGGTCAAGAATCACATGTTATGATAGAAACAGTACCAAAGGAAAACTATTCAGTTTGAACAAATCATTTAATAAAATGAGGTCAATTAGTCCTCGTAGTCTAAGCTTATGGCAGTATATTAAGCTGACCCCAATCATAGGATTTATCAAAAAGGAAAGTCATTAAGCTCACTCTAAGCTCACTCTTAAAACTGGACAATGTGTCAGCCTTACGGACATAATCTGGAAGTTGGTTCAACAAGAGAGGAGCCTGTTAACTGAAAGATCTTCCTCCCATTCTGCTTCTGGAAACTCTAGGAACCACAAGTAAACCTGCTGTCTGAGAGAGAAGTGCTCTGTTAGGAAAATATGGAACAATAAGATCTCAAATATTAGATGGAGCTAGGTTGTTGAGGGTTTTGTAGGTTAGAAGTAAGATTTTGAATTTAATTCTGGATTTGACAGGGAAGCAATGGAGAGAAGCTAAAACTGGAGAAATATGATCTCTCCTACTAACTCCAATTAAGACTCTGGCAGCAGCATTTTGGATTAACTGAAGACTTTTTAAAGAAATATTTGTACACCCAGATAACAAACCATTGCAATAGTCCAGTCTAGACATGACAAATGCATGATCCAGTTCTTCTGCATCATTTTAGACAATATGTTTCTAATTTTAGTGATAGTATGCAGGTGGAAGAAGACGGTTCTAGTAACATTTGTAATGTGTAGGATACAAAGCAAAAGAAGAAGAACAAGAAGAAACAATGTTCTCTAAATACCTCACCTAGAGACATAAAAATGGGTTTAACATATTGAAAGTGGTTGCAATGGTTCAGGTTATTAGAAATATTGGTGCATTATGAATACCTTACACTGCAAGCATATTTCAGTATGTAAGGAAGCACAGGTATATATTTTTTGTGACATGCATGGACTGTAAAAATGTTCTTGATTTAAAAACCTGATATTTACATATCTTATTTATTCATCCATCCATCCATCCATCCATTATCTTTACCTGCTTCTTCCTTTTTGGATCATGGGGGGGGGGGTGTGGTCATTGGTGCCCATGTCCAGCAATCACTGTGTGAGCGGCGGCGGA
>JARVGV010000645.1:21047141-21057809 GCA_031762435.1 Hypsolebias longignatus | reverse complement strand
TACTGTATGTATATATACAGTATACATGTACATCCAATATTTGAGAGTTTTATTAAAAAATGTCAACTCGTTGATGGCGTACAATAAACACACACAAACTCACTTTTTTCCTTATTATAATTGTGTTTCAGTATTCAATGTTTTCATAAAATAAAATAAAAAAATAATAATTTTTCCTCTAACCCACACACGAGTACTGGTAGCTGTCAGAACAGTTGATTCAAACACTGGCTAGTTCTTCTGTGCTGTGATGTGACCTGCTCTTCCTCAACAAACCACTCTCTGCTGTGGGTTTCACCCTGTGTAGGACGGAGATGGCACCATTGACTTCAGGGAGTACGTGATCGGTGTGAACATCTTGTGTCGACCAGCCAACACTGAAGCCGTTCTGCAAATGGCTTTTCAGGTACAATGGAGTAAAAACAACACACACTGTTTCATAGACGCTGAGTTAATCAAGACTAAATGGAGGACAGAGCCACTAAAGCTTTTATTTATTTATTTATTTATTTATTTATTTTTTGGGTCACATCTCTACATTAGTTAGGACCGTGATGTATTAAATAAACACCCAACTGTTATATTATTGTTGAATATGTCAGTGTCAATTTTGAATACTGTATTCCCATAAATGCACATTTCCCTCTCTTTGCTCTATCATCGCATTGCTCAACATTTTGCATGTGCATTTTCATGTAAACTGGTTGGCATTAAGAGTTCATCTGATTGGCCAGATATGTTGATATTCTTTTTGTGTAAATTACATTATTGATATTGTGTGCATATACAATGCCATAAAGACACATTTAAGTTGTATTGTGCAGCCCTACTCTATTTTTTTTAGCTCTTTTTATATTTAAATTCCCTGGATACGATTGTTGTTCAAAGCAAAGAAGATAATTATGAGATGTTGAGATGCAGTAAGAAATATCTTCAGAAGCTGGTTCCTCGAGCCCTTCATAAATCACAGAATTAGCTGCTATGTCCTGCTCAGATGTATGCTTCAAGCAGAACCCAAAGAGACATGGAGCAGGCCTCTGCTGTGCTGAAGCAGGGTGATGCATTCAATGTGTGTCGGACGTTCCCCACGTGTCATTTACTATAATGAATTAACTCACTTTTGTGATCCTGTTTAAACTACTACTTATTACTGCACTGCAGATCTGCAGATTTCATTTTATTTTTCTTCAGAACTCAGCCAGCCCAGCCTGTTACTATATCTGGCTCAGAGGCGCATCAGAGATAGGGCGTCTCCGATCCCCCTCACCGCCTCTGTGTGTCCTCTGAATAAACCGAGGCAGTCATAACATGTCTCAGTGGTTGTGAAAGATGCTAATATGGCATAATAGACATATGCTGGTTCATATATAAGTTGGCGTTTTTGGAAAATCTGAAATTTTGCAATAAAATACTGTATTTATAAAAATATAGGCTTAAGTGCTCAGAAGGCCACACGTCAGTTTGAACAAATCTTTCTTCTATTTAATTAACACAGCTGAAAGCTTTTTGTTCATTTCCCCCCAAAATATTTTTTTCTTTTCAATTTTTTTCCTGTTATATAATCTTTTTTTTTTTTTTTTTTTTTTTTTTTTTTTAATCTTTAAGTGCACCAACATTTAAAAGGCACATAAATCCTGCTCTTGTCTGCAGCTTTTTGACACAGACGACGACGGGAAAATCACCCACCACGAGTTTACGGCTCTGCTGCGCTCGGCTCTGGGCGTGTCCGATATAAACATGACGACGCTCTTTAAGGAGATCGATGCAGATTCTTCTGGTTTCATCACGTTCGGTAAGTTTTAGTTGCCTCGGGTCAAATCAAAGGTTTGACGTCTCACTACATTCTTGTCTCCGGGTTTGTGGTTCAGGAGAATTTCAAGCCTTTGCGACCGCCCACCCTGAATATGCCAAGCTCTTCACCACCTACCTGGAGCTTCAGCGATACCACGCGCTCAAAGAGGCCAGGCCTGAAGAGCTGGAGTCAGTGGATGAAACCAGTTCAGAGGAAAACGAGGATAGCACTTCTGACAAAAAGGACGACTGAGGATGAGCCTCACATTTATCTTTGTAAATTTGAGTCAAATACTCTTTTTTTTTTTTTTTTTTGTGGGAGGGTGGTTGTTAGGATGTGATTGTTTTTAACGTTAGTGCCTTCTAGTTTTTAACCGAGGTATTCCCTTACTCCCCAAATTAAAAATCCCTCAAAAGAAAGATGAAGCCATAACACAAAATAATATCAAAACTTATACGTCATTAATTCTTTTAATTATCCCCATTAGCTGACAGTATTTTAACCTCCATTCCATTCACTGAGATGAACCTTTCTTTATATATTTTTTTCTACTTTTGTCTCTGCTTTTTTTAAATTCAAACAAGAGGAAAACTTGCCAAACCAACACATTTTTAATCACGAGCAAAGAGCCCCATGCACTTCTGTGTTGCAGTATAATTAGTATTCAGTAAACTTTAGCAAGTTTTTTTTATTTTTTATTTTTTTATTTTTTTTTTTATTTTTTTTCCAGCCTGGTGAACCAGAAATGTATTCAGTATAAAAGCTGTGTTTCAGAGAGCATAGATGCTGTGCATTACACTTTTCTTTCCAGCGCTCAGGGACAGAAATCTTGTAAGGCGGCTGTATAATTAGCCATAACTTTGCTTTGCATGTGTACCTATTTGCATTTCTACAGAAGATCGGTGTTGCTGAGACAGCAACGTGTCTGTGCAGCTTGAAGTTTACTAAAGCAAATCGAGCATTAAAAAATAGGGCAATTTGTGAGCAAAAAGCCAACAGGGCTTATTCACAGCAGCATATTCCAGCGGGGTGGGGCTTAGAGATTAACAAGCAGCATTGTTATTTATTTAAAAACAGTGTATTGCAATTAAATAGACTTCCTTTGTTGTGAATAATGCAAAGTTTGCTTTTTTTTTTTTTTTTTTTTTTTAAATAAAACTAGTAAACAATCAGATTTTCATGTTTCTTGTTTTCTGCTGTTCACCACTTAGGAAACTTGTAATGACTTCCCCACTGTGCCACAGCGGCACGCGTGTATTTCTCGAATCGCCACAAGGTGACAGCATTTAGCTGCTTTAATTTCAATGTTTATTTCGCATTTTCCACCACATTTTGTGGTTTAGGTAGTGAATTTTCTGCGCAAAGTGAGAATTAAATTAATGTTCAAACATGCATCAACAGCATCTACAAATGTTGTTTTCTGGTCATTTTGACTTGAATCTAAAACACTGAACTTATCTATCTGTTAAGTAAAATAAACAGTTTTATCACATGTAGCCTAATAAGCTTTTCTGGATGAGGATTTATATTTAAACCAAAGGTGAGAAGTGCACGTTATTTATACACCAGCAAAATTGTGCAATTATCTTGGAAAATGTTAAATATAATTTGCTGTTGTTCAAATCAGCAACACTTTCAGAACGTCACATTATTTCCAGTGGTGTCATCATGTTCAGTCTGCATTTATAAGGTGGGAAAATGATTTTGTCATGAGCACACAATGCATTTTTTGTGAACTTTTATTTTTAATGACATCTAAAACAAAAGATAACATTTATGAGATTTTTTTTTTTTTTTTAATCTGATGCAACCTAATGTTGAAAAAGAAGAACAGACCTTTCTGAAGCGCATTGATTTTACTCACTAAGGCATTTTTTACTTTTGCTAAAACTTGTGATTTCAGCAACTTCTGGTTCTTGGTCTGTGAAGTGAGCAAACGGGTGAAGTTCTTCCAGCCACAGTTTGCACAGAAAGACAGCCTTGTTGGAAAATAAAAATAAAAAGAGGACAGAAATGAAGGATGAAGAGAAGTTCTCATTAAAAGCCCTCTGTTAGACAAACTGTGATTACAAGTCGTGCTTTCCATGTTCAATTTGTTTTAACCTTTTCAAACGTACAGAGGCCCATTTCGTTTTGATCAAAATGGACGAGAAGCCGTGGAAACAATTAAGTAGTCCCTTTTTGTTGTTGTTGTTGTTGCACTTAATGGCTCCTTCCTCATTCACGGCACCTGTTCTTCTCTTCGGGCCCCCCACGCCACTCCATCCTCCCGCGCTCTCCCTCTTGTATATTGCTGTATCCATTTCAGCCATGCCTGAAGGGTGATCCTGTCGCAGTAGATTGTGGGAGATATGTGTTGGTAATTTGATTTGGTCTCCTCGGGACTTGAGTGAATGAGCAGCCTCTTGTTTGTGAACACGAGCTGGACGCAGGGCCCTGTACAGATGGGGCGAGGAGGGGGAACTCACTGTGCCAGCCTGGAAGAAAAGGTCACAACCAGAAGGCCTCGTTAACTTGATGTGGCTCAACTAGGTTCATCAATTTAGCCAAACTGCCTTCTCAGGCAAAACAAGGACAAACTGAAGATAAACACATAATGAGAACAGGTTGCAAGTACTGTATTTGGTAAATGTTGGCTTTTTTATGTCCTTTTTACAGACTTGCCCTATCAGATTTTCTTGCGAGACTGAGAAATGACTACATAACAGACTGATTTAGCATCTGCGTTGACACGCGAGTAATAAAAAGAAAAGTGAAAGGTGACTGGGCATCATTAGTTGGCAGAATGTTGTGTATGTGTTTAACCTTTCGTTCCTATATGAACTTTCCTGCCCAAAACAACAAGATACCTGGGTGTGTATACTTCACCTTCATCCTGCGTGACGAGCATTGATGCAGGCATGCACAAGGTTTACACGAACATCACTGCACAAGTTAGAGAAGAACAAACCCTCCTGCACATATTCCTGTAAATGTTTTTAAATAAGAAGAGGCTGCCTCACGTGTCTCACAAGTAGGAATTAATTCCATCTAAACGATGATAAATCAAACACTCCTCGCCATTTTATTAACCTTACCAATGAAATGTTGCAGAGATCTTGAAGATAATTTAAAACACCAATAGTGTGAATGTTTATGAAGCATTCACACTATTGTGATCCATTTTTCTTCCATACATGTTTCGGCATCTTTCTCGTTCCATAATTTTGTTGCTATACTTGAACAATTCATACACCAGAACGTTCAGCTCGTTCAGGAGAAGGCTGCAATGACTTTTGGTATTGGTGCAACTTGAGCTTTTTGAAATGTTTAGCCTTTTCTGCCACTTTTTTCCTCATAGAAAAAGAACTGAGCTCATTTTACGTTCTTCAGTTCTTTAGATCTGTTTACATTATACTGCTCCTTTCACGTTTTGTTCTGGTTCAACTTCTTTTAGCTTCCTTGTGCAAATTTAAACTTTTGTTTCAGCTAATTTCAGCTGCTTTTTAGCTGCTTTGTGATCCTCTTAGATTATTGTTGCTAACTACAAGATTTTGGGTCATCTAAACTTATATCTAATAATTTCACCTTGTTATGCTCCTTTCATATTATTTATGCATGTTCCAGCTTTTTAAAATGTATTTATTTATTTTGCTAGTTCACCTTTTAGTTATCTGTTTTATGCTAATTTTAGCTTTGTCAGCTAATTTCACTTTTTTTTTTTTTTTTTTGCACTTGTTTAATATACATTTCCAGCCCAATTCAGCAAAAATGTGCTCTCTCCACTTACTTCTGGTATACTTTAAGCTCCTTTATGTGTTTTTATCCATTTTTAGCTGTTTTTTTTTTTCTGATTTAAGCGTTTTTCAGATAATTTGCACTTTTATGTTCTCATTTCTGCATCTTTAAGCCTATTGCCAAACATGCCTTCTTTTTGCTTTCTTCTGCTAATGTAAGCATGTTCTAAATTTTTAGCTACCATTTGAGCTTTTTTTTTTTATTGCTAATTTCAGCTGTTTTCAGATAAATTCAAGTACTTTGAGGTAATTTCTGCTACTTTCAGCTTGATTAAAATTTTCAGCTTATTTCTGCTTGTTTCGGCTTTTATCTGCTACTTCAGCTACTTTTAAGTTGTTTTGTGCTAAATTTAGCTTTTTCTTCTAATTCCACATTTTTGGAGCTCTTCAGCTCGTTTTACTTCCCTCTGGAAATCTAAGCTTCGTTTTGCCTTTTCAGCTTTTTTCCCCTGCTAATTTCATCTTTTTTTTAGATTACTGTTTTCCAAATGTTTGTGCTCATTTATTTAAACCAAATTCAGCAAATATGTGTTCTTTCTGTTTTCTCCTGCTAACTTGGGCTTGTCCTTCCATCTCAGCTACATATCAGCATGCTTTTAGGTAATTCAAGCTGTTTTTCTGCAAGTTCTTCAGCAATAAGCATTTGCACTGCATTTTCACAGGAAATGCAATTTGTTTAGTTTAGCATTTTGATATAGTCATTTTTTTTATGATGAAAATCTCTGGTTTTCAGCAACGTTTAGCAACATCATGCTTTGTCAGCGGAAACAATCAGCTGCTCTGTGAAGAGAGCACCTGCACTGTTAGTCTGAGTGTTTTTTAGGCTTTGGTTTGAGTGGATATTTAGATTTTTGAGTTGTAATTGAAACACTACAAGCATAATCCTACTCTGTGTGTGTGTCACACTTGCACAAACACACACACACACACACACACACACACACACACACACACACACACACACACACACACACACACACACACACACACATCTCGCACCACCCTTGACTCCTGCAGGCCCAAGCCTGGCAGTCGGCCTCCTTCAGCTCTTCAGGGAGTTCCTCCAAACCTCATTGTTGGGTTTCCTCACTGCACCAGATGACACCTTGTTGACTTTTTCTCTCCTATTATTCTTGCAGGAAAGTGATTGTTTCTAATTTCCCATGTGATGGTTTATAGGAACACTGAAGGTCCTGCTGGGGGCAAAGTTCAAGAAGCTGGATGAAAAACGGGTTATCCAGCAGCGATATCTGCCACAGTGTAGGTTTGTTTTCTTGCTCAGATGTTTTGGGTGTTTCACATCTTTGTGTTTGATTCTTATCCAGATGGTTTCTTTGCACGATGGGCAACAACCTTTCCTGTGCAGTCATTAGGGATGGGTCAGCCTGAGCTTGTAAAATAAATGTGTATTGTATGTGTCAAATGAGGTGCGGAAGTGTTTATGTTTGCAAAGAAATGCAATTTCAGCCCTGTGCATTTTGTTGCATAAAGAGCCAATGTTTGTCTTACTTCTAAAAATCAAATAAGGAGGATGTGCTATGATTTTTGCTCAACACTGTGCTGTATGTAACACTTTCAAAATAAATAAATAAAAAAGCAGAAATGAGGATATTAAAAAATAATTAATTTCCTTGCAATTTCACCATATTTATTTGAGATTTATGAACAATCCAGATATGTTTTCTTTTATCTGGGCTCTCTTTTAGGCCCTCATATGTTAAACAGCAGCTTTGCCAACCCTCATACTGTCAGGCCTCTGTATATATTTTGTTGGTATCATTTAAATACCCTTGTGTTTGACCCCTTTGTTTTATGAAAGGATGTGGCCTGCCAAGTCATACATCTTCAACAAATTATGCAAAAGAGAAGAACAATTTGATGACAATGAAAAACTCCATATTCTAACTGGTTTGTCAGAGACAAGGGGGCTTACACCATCTTACCCTGATTTTCCAAATGTGCTGTATGTTACGTAAAACAATCTGCTCTCTGTCACCAGATAGATTACTCACCCTGCTGTTTTTCTCTCTAAATACTGTATTTAAAGGGTGCATGAAACAACGATTTACTGTATTGGAGAAATTACTTTTTTCCAGATGCTTTAAAACTCAGAGGGAGAGACTGGATGACACTGCTCCTATGTGGCCTTGGGAAATTTATAACAAAGAACTTTATTGGGATACACATACGGTCCCCACTTAGTGCCAATGCTGTGACCTAATGTTCATCAAGTCACAGCTCAGAGCTTTAGAAATGTGGTTCTGAGGAAAAGGTGAGCAACTAATATCTTACCTGTTGAAGGTAACTCTTTGAATGGCCTGTTTGGAAGAAACAAGTTTAATTAACAACACAGCCAGGACCAACGTGAACTACTACGGACCTAAAACAACTTTGGTCTTAAACATTTTTACAGCAGTTCATGTGAATTATATTTTGTAAACATTTACAACACCGGTTTTGCATTTTTTATTCAATTACCTTACATTCATACTAAAACTGAATGGATTATTTTGATTATTCAATTGCTGTGTTAAAGATGTTGAATCAAAGGTTCTGTTAATTTGATCAAATATTTGGTCATGAAGTAGAACCCAGAGCTTTGGTCAGAGATGGATCGTGTTATCAATCACACTTCACCAAAAGCTAACTAAATCATAAACAACTAGACTGCTGCTGTCATATCTAATAAATAAGGGCAAGTTTTGTTTCCTAAAATAAGATTAGTTGATGCCAAATCTTTTTTTTTTTCTCAGCTGCTCCCTTCTGGGGTCACCACAGCAAACTAACTTGCACAAAGACTTGGCAATAGATGGTGGAGAGGTATGGGTGTTTCACCTTTTCCACCTACATTTTGATGTTGTTGGTCTGGGGAGTCAAACTGGCAACCTTCTGATCACAGGCCCACCTTCTCTAACTTCTGCTCCACCACTCACCCATTAGGTTACTTAGCTATTCAATTCAATTACATTCAGTTCATAAGTCACGACACAAGTTATCTCAAGGCACTGAACAGAAACATTCATATACATTATAAATGCCAATCAGTAAAGTTATATATCTATGGAACGAGCCCATCCTGAGCTAGCACAAAGAAAAGAGTGGAAAGTAAAATCTCCCTTTTAACAGGAAGAAACCTCCAGTAGAACCAGGCTCAGGACAAGCAGCCATCTGTTTCGACCTGCTGGGTTTGAAAGGACAGGAAGGAGAGATGGACACAGAATGGATTAGCTGAAGACTTTTTAAAGAGGTATTTGGACATCCAGATAACAAACCATTGGCCCTAATTTCAAATAACTTTTTAAAGTCCTGCAATTAACAAACCAACAATGATGGTCTATGTAAGTCAGAGATGTATTCAATTTCTAAGGTCCTTTTTTTATTTTTTATTTTTTACTAAACCAATAATAAATCATATTGTTTTGTCAGTGCAAGTTTTTGTTAGGTACAAATGCCTTACCACAGCACCAAGCTACTGCTCAGGTCAAATTCCCAGGGGCTCTTACTGTGCCGGTGTCATCTTTCATTAAATTATGATGCTGGGGTCGTCCTGGCTGGCCTCAAACTTTGGGAGAGACATAAATATGTTTTCAAAAACTGCTCTCAAACATATCAAATAATAATAATAATAAAAGATTATGGTAAAAAAGTGAAGCATGATACAACACCTCCATTATGAATCCATCATGATCATGGATCTGCAACCTTTACAATCAAAACAACCATTTCTGCCTCTTTGTTCGCTAAGTTAAACAGGTCCAGAGCCGCAAAAGCTGTTACAATTGCCATTATCAACTAATGGCCCATGGGCCACTTTAAGTTAGTTAGAGGGGGCTTTTCTGACTAATATTGTAATTATAAAAATAAAAGCATCCAATGATTATTAACAATTACCTGTATTTATATTTTTACATTTTGAGACAAAAGAAAAGACTGGATTCAACTGATCCATCGATCTATCCATTTTGAAGAGCAGTTTAATGACATTGATGTGACAAATGGAGGTCTCTCTATTATTCAATTCAATAGAAGTATAAATGCAACCATATCCAAAATAACAGGTTACTTAAAACAATTAAATAGAGTTTTTACTTTAAAAGCACTGTTAGAGACATGGCTCGATGAAAACACAAACAATGTTCACATCGAAGGGTATGAATTGTATCATATGAACAGAAATGATAAAAGGGGTGGTGGAGTTGCTCTATTTGTTAATAATGAAATAAAATGTAGATTAATTAGTGAAATGTCAATAATTGTTGATAATATTATGAAAATGATAACAATAGAAATGATCAACAAGAATGATAAAAACATAATAATAGTCAAGTCAAGTCAATTTTATTTCTACAGCACAGTTAAAACAGATAAACTGTTATCAAGGTGCTTATAAACTGTTATCAAGGTGCTAATAAGTTGTGTATATCGATCACCAGGCTCAAATATAAAAATTAAAAAAAAAATCACTGATAAAATCATGGAGCTATAGGAAAAGTGTTTTGATTAAAAAAATATTTTTTTGTGTGGTGACTTTAATATTGATCTGGTAAATAAAACACATTCAAATAACATCAGTACATTTATAAATTCAGTAGTTTAAATCTGTATCTATTGATATCAAAGCCAACAAGAATAACAACTCATAGTGCCACAATAATTGATAATATATTCACAAATACAACAAATGGAGATGTAATAGGTGGTATTTTAATGACTGATTCAAGTGATCTTTTACCAGTTTTCACAATCTATAAAAATGATCAAAGTATCACAAAAGCAGTTACAACTAAGAAAAAAATAATAAACACATCAAAAAAAGTTTGATTAAATTAAGAGGATCTAGATAAACAAAACTGGAATGATGTGTATGATGATGATGTGAACAGATCATATGATGAGTTTATGAATACAGGTAGTCCTCGGGTTACGGCAGTATCTACTTACGGCGCTCCGTACTAACGGCGCCGCCCCCAGTGACGTCATTGCGCCGTACGTTGCCTTTTTTATGCAGCATTTTATGTTTTTATTTTTATTTTTTTTTTAGGGTATTTTGTTAGCTAACTGCTTGGAAACACATTAAAACACATTAAAACGGCCGTTCTA
>JARVGV010000645.1:20978471-20989353 GCA_031762435.1 Hypsolebias longignatus | reverse complement strand
ACATGTACTTCCTCGACTCACGACAAAAATTCCAGACTTACGAACGGGTGCGGCGCCACGTGTAATGAGCTCCGACTTACAGCAAAATCGACTTAAGAACAGTCGTAGGAACGGAACCCGTTCGTAAGTCGAGGACTACCTGTTATTTGTGTATATATATATATACACAGTATATATATATATATATATATATATATATAAATATATATATTCTATGAAACACTAACAAAATTTTAAGAACACAAGTTTTGAGTTAAACAGCAGAGTTGTGCGTTAGTTCGCTGGACAACCCCTGAGGACGGGAGCAGCCAAAAGAAAACAACAAAAACAGGTTTTGAGTTAATCTATCACTGTGATGATTTCCGTTTATCACGTTGTCTCCAGGTACTCCAGTTTCCTCCCACAGATCAAAAACATGCACGTTAGGCTGATTGGTAACTCTAAATTGTCCCTAGGTGCGAGTGAGAGAGTGAATGGTTGTCTCATTTGTCTCTATGTGTTCTTGTGATGGACTGGACACTTGTCCAGAGTGTCCCCCGTCTCTCGGACAGTGACTGCTGGATATGGACAACAGTGACCCCCCATGACCCGAAAAGGAAGAAGCGGGTAAAGATGTTGGATGGATGGATGTCTAAAATGAAGTAGACATCCAGCTCACAGCTACATTTGATATTTAAACAAACACAAAAAAATGTAGCTGTCTACACCTATTAACAGACCTGAATTTAGACAAGACTATCAGAATAAGGCGTGCGCAAAATGTAGGGCTATATGACCTATGGTCACGAGCTCTGGGTAGTGACTGAAAGAACAAGATTGCGGATACAGGTGGTTGAAATGAGTTTCCTCTGCAGGGTAGCTTAACTCTCCCTTAGAGATAGGGTGAGGAGTTCAGTTAACCAGAACAGACTCAGAGTCAAACCGCTGCTCCTCCACATAGAGAGGAGCCAGTTGAGGTGGTTCGGTCATCTGGTAAGGATGCCCCCTGAGCGCCTCCCTAGGGAGGTGCTTCAGGCATGTACAACTGAAAGGAGACCCCGGGGAAGATCCAGGACATGCTGCAGAGACTCTTGGTTGGCCTTGGAACACATTGGAATCCTCCCAGAAGAGCTGGAAGACGTGGCTGTGGAAAGAGATGTCTGGGCCTCTCTGTTCAAGCTGCTGTCCCGCAACCCATATTCAACAAATATATGATAAGGCATTAAAAAAGTATGATATTTAGCACTAAGCACAATTCTTAGAGTGGAATAACAGACAATTTCTGTAACTTGAGGGAACAACGTTAATGCAAGTCTTTATACTTTATACAAAGTCTTGACATGACCGACTGCAACTAGAAGAACATTGTGTTGTCCAATAACCTAAGTCACATAAAAAAATAAAAGAGCGTAAACTGCATCACATAACCAGGAAAAGTAAGACAATACAAATATTGCAATAAAAGAGAAAAAGTAGAATAAATGAATATTATGGGGCTCTGAATTTAGACTGATTTCATGCTATGAGCAGATACTCACACTGTCTTGAATTGTGCATACTTAAAAATATTTTTAAAAGAACACTTTGCAGGACAGATGGGATGATCTTGGGGGGGTCAGATTTGGCCTGGGGGCTGCCAGCTGAAGATCATTCAGGTAGCTCACTGATCTCATGCTGCTAGTTAGCATCATTTATTCTGTGAACGCTCCTGTGCAGGAAGGCATTGCTTGTTAAACAACATAAGAGTCTAATTTGACTATGGAAATTATGGAGCATAAAACACAAAACATTCACAATTTACGTAAAATCTTTAAAAATAATCAAAATACATTTTATTATCATTTAAACTCAACTACCCTGATTGATTCCAAAATAAATTCAAGACAGGATTGGAGTTTCTGATTAGAAAAACACTCAAATGTGGAGGCAGTAATTGACAAAAGGTTTATTTTGTTCTCACCAGCTTGTGCAGGAGATCGTCGGGTACGTTACGGCTGTGGTTACAAATAGAGAAGGAGGAGGAGTGACTAAAAATTACAGGAGCCTTGGAATAGCTCAGGACAGCTGAAGCTGTGGCCCAAGAAGTGTGAGAGAGGTCCACTATCATCCCCAGTCTGTTCATCTCATCCACAACTTCCTGGAAACAACAACAACAACAAGCTAATTAAACAGTCAGTTACGTATCAGGAGGAGGAAGGAAGGCGAATAAACCAGCGAAGCTAGATGTTTACATGCACGTAGATTGAGTTGATAGCATCAAGGAAACTCTCCACTTTCCAGTTCAGAGGGCCACCACATCATTAGACAGAAAAAGGCAATAATAATTAAATATACCCTGGTCTGAGCAGCTGGAACATTGCAATCTAGGACAGTAAAACCACATTTCCGTTGACATCTAGAACTACTTTCACTACCAGTCAAATCAAACCAATCAATCAGAAGTACAGTAGTCCCTCGATACTTCACGGTTTGACTTTTGCAGACTTGCTCTTTTGCGGTTTTTCAATGTCAGATTGTACACGTCACTCTACTGTCAACTTTAATATGACTCACGTAATTGGGACGGTATGGGATTAAAAAGTTAACCAAAAAAAAACTTGGGACAGGAGGTGCCATTCTGTAGTTTTCTTTCAATAAGCCTACGCTGTAACGCATGTTAAAATAACTACACTACCCAGAAACCAACAGTGCTTCTGGCCACTGCTTTCTGTTGAAATGGAGGGAAAGTTTTGCAACACAAAGTCAGAACAATCTTTTTGTTAAGCTCACAGAACTGGCAAGAAAGTCTCAAATAATCCCAAAGCTCAATTATCCACACGCACATCAACCTGGATGGGGCGGTGGGCTTTGTCGCTGCAGGGTAGGTCTGCAGAACCGGAACCGAGCTGCTGTTCTGCAGAGCTGGTGAGTAAAATTTTGCTGTACTGTGCAATACATAAACTTATGTTGTTAAAATTACATAGGTTAAGCGTTTAGAACATTACAACAGTGTGGGAAGGGTTTATAAAGCTTTAAAATATAAATATGGTGTTCACGTTTTTTCTCCTATTGCGGTGGTGTGTGGAGCGTAAACCCCGCGACAATCGAGGGACTACTTTGCAAACGCACGGCTCTGTGCATTGTGATGTATGGCCAATAACTGCAGCTAGTGTTACAAACTTACCTTCCCAAACTGTGTCAGGCTGCTTTCCCGTTTCAGAAAGACTTCATAAAGATGTGAGGATGATTCAGCCCTGCACCAAAAAGCAATCTGTTAACACCACAAATTATTTTCTTAAATAACACCTTCATGACTAAATATGTACAGGTATTTCATCTTGAATGTTGATGTTTCAGTGCACTAAATGTGTTTGTGTATTACCAGGGAGTATTGCAGGAGTGTGTGAGGCCCATGGAGCGGACACCAAGCTGGTAAAACATCCTCAGAGCCGGAAGGCTGCTGTCAATAGAGTGGCCTCCTTCAATGCTTATCAGACAGGCTATCTTATGTCTCATCTCTGAATCTTTAAGTCCTGCAAACACACACATTTAAGACGGTTGCTTTCACTTTCAAACAAAGAGTATATGTGAGGTTCAACCATGAGGGGAAAAGCTGCTCTACCTTGAGCTGAAGTGACCAACTCAAAGTCCTGGTACTCGGTGCACATACGTCGGACCACATCTATCTGTTCCAAAGTCAGCCTCACAGCATCCTTCTGCTGGGCCCCACACATGACATAGACGGCAAACATCTGACAAAGAGACAGGGACGTCCAACAAGACAATGGGAGACGCGTTTCAGTGACTGTGGTGAAAGTCGTGTTGGGGCTTGATCTTTTCACAGCATGCACTAAATGTTTGTTTGAACTCACGCAGGCGCACGCAGTGGAACAATCTACATGTTAAAGCACACCGGTGCCACGCTGTTTGGGCTTTACCATACCTGTGCCTGAACATGGCCAGCTCGGAGGCGGGAGATGTCCGTGGCCACTTTGCTGACATGATTAAGATTAATTTGACTGAGGTTATTGTTGTGAAGGATCCTCAGCTTGAGAGCCAGGTCATTATGCCTGAACAGCGAAGACAAGCGGGGAGCGAGAGGGAGGGGGGAAACAAGGTGGAATAAAGCATTTGAAATTTGATGCTAGGCAATAAATTAGATGGATGGAAGCTCTGATCTTGAGATGTGCATCCCATTACCCATCAATGAGAGGATATTTGGACATCAGCTCCAGCGCCCTGTCGCGTTCAGAGTATCCAGAAATGAGGTGGCACAGGCTGAATGCCAACAGAGCTCTGAGGGGGGGCACCCAGAGGCTGTCTGAAGTTTTTGATGCAGTTTCTCCACAACACATATTCTGAGAATTAAGGAAACAAACAAACAAACAAACAAAAAGCCAGATGAGACAGTTATCTGTAATCTGTTATTACTGTTGTCACACACAAACATACTTAACCATAAAAAATAACTAAATTACAACTAAACTTTTTTTTTTTTTTTGTTCTAACTTACATTATAATGTTAATTGTGTTTTAAGAAGGGGGGAAAAAATCTGTGAGAGTAATGAATAAAAATGATAATATATAAACTTCTTGTCACATGCAGACAAAATCCTCACAGAAATAAACAAAGTATTCATTCGTAAGTCAAGATAATAAGCATCGCTAAACCATGTGGTGCGAATGACAATCAATTTTAACTTTTTGAAACAATAAAATACAGTACATGAACATACAGTATATAGATATTTTTCATTTTGAACAGATCTGTAAAATGCTGAAAAAGTTAATTTAAACTCCAGCGATATGCTTACCAGACAAGTCGTGACAGAGCTGCGTGTTGACTTGTTTGCTTTTGCGACTGAATGCAAACTACGAACTTTCCAGCTGAGCTCCCCGCCTCGCACAAACAGAACAACTCCGAGAGGCAGTTGGTACTCTGCTGCATTCAGGGCAGCCCGGAAACTAAGCAGACACCGGTTAATGCTGGCAGGGGACTCCAGCTTTGTTTGTGGTATATTATGATTACAATACATAGAGCAAAGAGTACTTTAAAATAGTCCAAGTTTGACTGTTTCACAGTTAGATTGCCTTGTTGTGCATACATTTTTTTCAATCATAACCTCTGAGTTCACATGGTGCATGGGAACGCACCTTGAAAGTCACGGGGAAATTGCGACATCTGCTGGCCAAATGGTGTACTTAACTTAAATATGACAGGACACGTAAAAAACGATGGGAAAATAAATAAATGAATAGATAGATGAATAAATATCACAACCTATAAGAAAAAAAAACATTAGAAATAAACTAATCATTTTAGTTATTTTCAAGGGCTAATATCCTGGAACTGTGGCAACATTGCCAAAAAACCTATAAAGGACAAAAACCTATTAATCTAAATATTGTATGCAATTTTGCTCTCTGATGAGCCTGGATTCAGTCAACATACATCTACAACTAAACATTTTAATTAAACTTTTTTCTTGCAGGGAGCTGTACTTGCACTCAAAGAATTAGTGTGTACTTGCTGCAAAAACAAAAAATAGATCTCAAACAACAGCACCTCCGCTTTAACTAAAAGCACATTTAAATTTAGAAGCAGTCAGATATTAATCCTCGGTGTGAGCTGAATATAAATGTTTCTATTACATCTTAACAAATATCTGCACACTTGTCTACAAAAAGTCATCAGGACATATGTGAGAAGTTTGCAAAATTAGTGAACTTCAATGGTATTTATTTATTTAGCAATTAAGAAACAAAAGTTTTTTTCTGTTTTTACTATAAGCGGAGGCAACAATAACAAATGCATAAACTCTTTATTGTGTGTGGTGAGTGTTTTCGCTCGACTTGTTCTGACTCTGTAATGGATACTTCTGCTACTCCTTGGGTAGCTTGCTTATGTTTTTTTGTGTGTAGATTCAGAATTTATATTTACATGCGGTTTTGTAAAATGCTGGCATGTCTGCAGCTTTTCAACATTGTTAAATGTTATGTTCTAGCTTGCTTATAAGGTTAGTGAATGTTTCAGTTTTGTTTCATGATGCATCTTTACAGAGGCTGCAGTGTGCACCACATCTTAATTTGACCAATCATGTCTGCAGTTTAATACAAAATGATGTTATAAAAGATGTGAAGTGTTATTTATAACAGGAAGTATTTATCTAATATAATGGACCGTGTCTTGCAACACAATTTGGTTTTATTGCTGAAGTCCAAATTACAGTTTCTGCTTTTAAGTCCTCTCAAATGGAAAAACTTAATGTATCTTGGGCCATCATGCAAATGGGAACAAGTCTTGTGTTGATGTGGAGAACACCACGGTGCCACAAGTGAATTTCAATTAATTTCAGAGGGAAGATGTGAGGTTTCACACAGCGGTCCACCCACTGAGATCTGGCCTCGTCACTCGTAATGAGCAGAGGGATTCGGCACTGATTGGAGCCAGCCTACTGCTTGAGTGGGGTAATCACAACTGTGTTGATATTACTCCACCCGTCCTCCCGCTGTGCAGAGTGGAACCCCAGCTGACAGTGTTTGAATTCAAATTAACCAAATCAGTTGGCCATACTGTCGACCTTGGCGTGGAATGCAACCAGCAGGACAAGAGCGTCAAATTCATCGCATTCCTTATAATTTGATAAGGAAACATCAGCACATTATTATTCATATAGCTGACTGCTATTATTGTGTGAGTTAATGTAGTGTTAAATATGGGTTTGGCTCACTACAAGGTGAAGCATTTAAATACATTATATAGATTTTTTTAAACAACTGCTTGTTGTAATCATCACTTCACGTGATCTCAATGTGAGTTGCCTGATTAAATAAAGGTTAATAAATAAAATAAAAATAAATTCACAGAAAAACACTTCAGAGAAGATTTATGAATCGTTTAGTGACCCTCACAGAAACTGAAGATTGCAGCGAACTGACTGGATCTGTCAAAACGAACGTAGACTGACAAGACAATCGGTTAAAGTTAATTAAATTAAACAAAGTGTAAAACATTTAATTAAAACTAAAACATTTTGGGAGTGGATGATCAGCACTAAGGTGGTGAAATAATTTGTCACTCTGAAGTGGGAGAGAAAACTCACTTCTTTAAAAAGTCTTCAGTTGATCCAAAATGCTGCTGAGTCTTAACTGGAGTTAGTGGGAGACATCACATGTTTTAGCTTCTCTCCATTGGCTCCCCTGTCAAGTCCAGAAATGAATTCAAAATATTATTTTTATAAAGCCCTCAACAACCTAGCTCCATCTTATATTACAGTATTGTTATATATTTTCCTAACAGAGCACTTCGCTCAGACTGCAGGCTTACTTGTGGTTCCTAGAGTTTCCAAAAGCAGAATGGGAGGAAGATATTTCAGTTATCAGGCTCTTGTGGAACCAACTTCCAGTTCCTGTCTGTGTGAGGCTGACACATTGTCCGGTTTTAAGACTGGGCTTAAAACTTTCCTTTTTGATAAATCCTATAGCTAGGGTTGGTTTGTTTTGCTGCTATAGGCTTAGACTACTAGATGACAAACTGACCCCGTTTTCTTAAATTAAATGTTAAACTGAATAGAACTGTTGGAATAGAGCTGACTAAAACTTCAGCATGGGACAGGGGTCTGCAACCTTTGCAATCAAAAGAGCCATTTACACCTATTTGTTCATGAAGTGTCTGGAGTCACAACAATCTGGTACAACTGTGACCATCAACTGGTGGCCTTTGGACCACTTTAAGTTTCTTGGAGGTGGCTTTTCTGGCCAGTAGAGGTATTTTAAAACTAAAAATATTACATTGTTTTTAACATTTGATACTTGTACATTTTAAGACAAAAGAAAAGACCAGATTGTTGTAAAGAAAGAAAAGAAAATATAGATTTTGACAATTTTGTAAATTTTTAAACAATGAACTATGCAGGCCTATGATTTTAGTTTTTATTGTAGAAAACGTACACTACTTTTAAGTGATAAAGCATAAAGTGAGTATGTTTTACTCTTTGTCTTGTTCTACTATTCACATATTTGGAAAAAAAAAGACAGGAAGACTGTTAAATGACCCTTTTTTATTATAGTATAACAAAATAAAATTCAAATTTATGTTAGTTTTGCACAAAGCTTGAAAGAGCCGCTGTAGATGAACCAAAGAGCCACTTGTGGCTCCAGAGCCGCATGTTGTAGATCCCTGGCATGGGATAACACGTTCTTAACCTTTAAATGTTTGTTGCATGTCTTTGTCTTGAAACAAAAACAATGAAAAGAACGCCCATAGACGGAGGCTTTTTTGGATTTAATTATTTATTATGACGACACAGCTGAATGTTTCATTGAAGAGAAATACAGAACAAATTAAATGAACTGATACAACAAAACTTGCATGCCTGTTCTTTTAATTGAATCTACCTCCAGCACACATTAAAGAACAGTTCTAAAACAATAATTTATAATTTTATTTACTTGAGTTTTTGATTTTCATACTTCATATCAGAACAGAGTTGTTTCATGTGCAAATAATCATATTTGCTATGCAACCCAGCTTTACTATGGGTGATAAATATACATTTTATGTCATAATATCTAAAATAACAATCACACCCATAAGATTTTTTTTTTAATTTATTTCTGCAGCTGACACAACTTGTTCCTTCACTAGGGGGCAGCACAAGTCAGTAGCTCAAGATAGTTTACACATCTTTTAAAATAATGATTTAACAACAATTTTAATATCACCTGCCTATAACAAAACACACAAAGCCATAAATTTGCTTTTACGTTTTGAGTAAAGCCATAAAGCATACACCAGTTTGCCTCAGTACCCTTTAAAAATTTAACTGCACAATGCAGCTGCGTCAATTTATAAAATTTCCATTTTAATGGCCTCTGAATGATTGTTTTTCTAACAGCTATTTAGTGCAAATAGAAGCCTTCATGATTTACTATTATTGTTATTATTATTATTTATTTTCTGTCACAGTTTCTAACAGAACACTGAAGACATGCCTACAAACTTCTCTTCATTTTTTTTTTTTTTGTTTTTTTGTTCCTGGATTCTGGCAACCCTGAAGTTAGTGTTCATTATCTGTCCTTACAGCGTTGACTTCAGCGCTGCAATTACATCCACATTTCACAAAATGGGTTTGAAAAGACATTTCCAGACACTTACCAGGGAGTAGCTGTGGCACAGCTTGTTTATGCAGATAGAACCCAGCCAGTCAAAAGGCAATAAGATGTTTTCAGTGGCTGCTTAAGGGCGCCCTTATCCTCTTGTGTACGCTGCACTGCAAACAATAGACTCTTTGGGGGAAACGATTAATTTATTTTGTTTTACCCCTGACATATAACAGAGGTGCCTGATGTCATGTTTGGGTTAATGTACATTTCTCTATTGTTCATCATAGTCCCTCTTTGGCCATTTGTTACTGTGTCTCCACTGCCTTACTGCTTAACCTTCCATTCTCTGCAAGCAATCACATAATCAATCACTGTCCCATTACTTGACAAGGCAGACAAAGAGAGTGAATGAGTGAGAAAAAACCTTTCTGCCCTGTCTGAACAAGCGAGAGGAATGTCTACTTCTGAGGGCTAACACATCCAGAAAACATAGGCCCCAGTAAATATTCAGTTTAAAGGATTCCCAGATAAGGCGAGTTGAAAAATTGAGGCGGCACCCATTCTTATAGATAAGAGAAGACGGAGCCATCTGGAGGCTGGGAGATAGTGAACTCCCACGCCATCCCCGAGACCTCACTCTCATCTGCTGCAGCAGCAGAAAGGAGGAGAAAAAAAAAAGAAATAGAGCGCCAACACTTTCATTATGTTAACTTCAGAATGAATTTATTCAGTGGCTGCGTGCAGTCGGTTATTGGTTCTGGTAAACAGAACATTGTTCTGTTGTGTCGACTGCAACAGAAAAAAAAAAAAAGTCAAGTTTTCAAAAAGCAATGTCTCAAACCCTTAGACTCCAACTGCCCACTGGGGAAGACATTAAAATAAATCACAGCACCAGTCCTCATGTGTTTCAAGATGTGGTCATTTAAGCTAGTTTTCAGTTTGAATTGTACTTTTTTTCTCCCAAAAACCTACATGTTCTGATCATTTTAAACATATTGCATATGAGTGTATTGATGATGAAACAAAGCATGT
Source organism: Hypsolebias longignatus (assembly GCA_031762435.1). Taxonomy (NCBI): domain Eukaryota; kingdom Metazoa; phylum Chordata; class Actinopteri; order Cyprinodontiformes; family Rivulidae; genus Hypsolebias; species Hypsolebias longignatus. The sequence goes on along the minus strand of JARVGV010000645.1, from coordinate 20,979,258 downwards.
AGAGCATTTCAGTCCTGGACACACATCCCTTTGATAAGCCATTTAACTGCATTTTTTTCAAATCAAATTTTTTTTTTTTGGCAAACAGACTCCCAGCGTGTGAATAACCTTGTCCCCAATTGTATGATGCACTTTGTTGACTTCTCCACCAACCTATTTCGTGGCAGCCACATTGGATTTAGCTCCTGGATAATGTTTTTGTCAGTATGTTTTATCTGTTCTCTCACTCAGGTGCGCCCTGCCGTTATCCCTAATTACCCCTCCACATCTCACACTTGGCCCTGAATTCTTAATGCACAATAACAAATGCAGGTCGATTTGAAATGTACTTGTAGAGGCATTATCTGTTTGACCTGCACTGCAGACCGGCCGTCCCCTAAGCTCTGGGGTGAAAGCTGTTAACTCTGTGATAACAACAAGCTGAAATGATAACCTTCCAGCAGTCTTGAGGACACACAGTTTGCTGCATATGTGCAGGTATTGCAGGTGCAGCGTTTTTTTATTCAACCTTGGTTTTTCTGCTTGGCTCTGATTTGTTTCATGGGATCAAAACGAAGGGTGATCATTATTTCGGCTGAAGACACAGAGTGATTGTACTGTAATAACTAAAGACTATTGATTTTTTTAACAACAAACAAAAAAAAGGTATTTCCGATTAGTTTCACTATAAATAATTAGGTTGTGATAGTTGACATTAACTTTAGTAGAATTCTAGTAAAATTAACAAAAATTAACAGATATGATTGAATAGAAAAAAACAGTTTATTTTATATATACTGTATATATA
>JARVGV010000645.1:20921148-20933417 GCA_031762435.1 Hypsolebias longignatus | reverse complement strand
TCTATCTATCTATCTATCTATCTATCTATCTATCTATCTATCTATCTATCTATCTATCTATCTATCTACTGTATATAAATTATTATTATTAATATTATTATTATTTACATTAAAATTGCCACCGGCGCAGTTGGTGGCACTGTCGTTTCTCAAATAGAATGTTGCCAGATCAAATCCTTGTCAGGGACCTTTCTGGGTAGAGTTTGCATGTTCTCTCTGTGCATGCGTGGATTTCTCCATGTACTCTAGTTTCCTCCCGTTGACCAGAACATGCATGTTAGACTGACTGGTAACTCTAATTTGTTGCTAGGTTTGTGTGAGAATGTGAATACTGCAGTTGTTTTTGTCTCATTTATCTCTGTGGCCCTGGACTTCTGACCTGTCCAGGGTGTTTCCCACCTCTCACACAGTGACTGCGGGAACTGGAAAGGAAGAAGCGGGTAAAGACGGAGGATGGATGGATGGATGAAGTCATTGTTTGATCTTTTACTGCGGATGGAAACTTTCTGCAAACATTGGCGAGCATAAGTGGACTTATTAAAGTACATCAGACTGAGTGAAGCTGTGTTGTCCTTCATAACTGTTGAAGTTCACCAGTAACCAAAAAAATAAAATAAAATAAATACAAATCCCACCATTGCAGTGTCATGAAAGTAATTGTAGGGGTTCTGTTTTTTGTTCTGTCTTTGTCTGTTTCCTCATGTTTTCAGTCAGCTCTGTGTTTCCCTCCTTGTGCTCAGCCCTTGTCTCACCTGTGTCTAATGTTAATAACACTTGTCCCAATAAGTGCTGTGTGTTTGTTCAGATTCCTGGTGTCTTATCATTGTCTCTGGATTGCCATTTATGGTGTTGTGTTTTGCCTCCCGTCTTGTTGTAATAACATATTTTCCACTGTATATGTCGCACCGCCCTATAAGTCGCATCAATCTAAATATGTTTAGTAAAGTGTTTAATTAAGTGGAAAAATCCATAAATATGTTGCTTTACCGTATACGTCACATCTGGTAGCTGTAGCTGTAGCATATGCCGTGTTTGTTATATGTCGCTGACAACTCGAAAATGTGGGCCGAACCCATACATTTTGGCTGGTGTTGTGACAAAAAAACAATTGGCTGCCAAATGGCATGCACGGGAAGACTTTTACAAGAATTTAACAAGATTAACACTTAAAAACAATTACATGTATTTGTTTGTTCAAAATTGTAGTAAAGGTATGTCTCAATCTAACTTTTGCTTAATAAATGCACTGATGGTCAAATCAGCTGCATTTCAAAAGCTGATATGTGGAAGTAGAAATGCACAGAGGGACGAGTCACTGCTCAGTTCTTCAAAATGTAACAAGATAAACACCTAAAAACTATTGTTTGCTCAACTTTATAGTAAAGGTGTGTCTCATTTTAACCTTTACTTAACAAAAGTACTTTAATGGTCAAATCAGCTGCATTTCTAAAGTATTTGCTACCTCGGTGGTCCAGGAGCATGCAGCAGAGAGGAAACAAGGAAGGAGGGACGCTGTGCATTTCTTCAAAATTTAACAAGAATAAGCACCTAAAACAATTATTTGTTTGCTAGACATTATAGCAAAGGTGTGTCTCAGTTGAATGTATACTTAATAATCCACTTCAATGGTCAAATTAGCTGCATTTGGCCAGGGCGGCGCTGCAAAATGAAGCTCATTTGACGGTTGCTCCAAGCGAGCTGGACAAATGTGGGCAAGCCGATTGTGTCATTAATAAACACGTTTTCCTATTACATGACACAACAGCATGCTATACTACACTGATGCTATCCAGCGGCTGAAGATGGTAGTATTCAACATTTTCAGTCAGAATGAATGAAAACAGTTATAACTCAGCCAAAAATTGGTTTATAAATATGGAAAAAATCCATAAATATGTTGCTTTGGCATATAAGTCACAAGGCATGCAAATTATGCAAAAATACACGATTTATACAGCGAAAAATACTGTAAGTAAGCTGCCCTGTCAACACTTTGATTTTGGTTTCTGTACATAAACCTTGTTTAATTTTTACTCTCAAGCCTCTTGTCATCCCCCTGCATGTGGGTTCAAACACACCTGATGGCCCAACATGACAGTAATAGAGATTATGTGAAATTAAAAAAAAGAACCTATTTCTGCCCATACAATGCAAATTCTTACACACAGTGACCAATTATGTATTCAAATACTTTGTAGACCTGCTAAGCATTTATTTTAACAATCGAAAATTGCTAGATGTTGTTTACTTTGAACTTCCTCTTCAGTGCAGCAAGTTAAATCTTCATCACATGAGCAGAAGTACTGTAAGACAGGTCAATACAAAATCAAAAGCTCATGGTATTACTTTTTGCTAACAATATGTGTGCAATAAGTTTTACCAAGTAAAATTTCCAACAGCCTTGAATATAATTTATTTGATCCAGCTGCTAAATAAAGATAGGAAGGAATTACAACTTGTAACATTATTGTAATAGAAAATACATAGATTGAAAAATGTGTTGTTATGATAAAATCAACTCTGTAAAAACACAACCGTGCAAACATAGTGACTCCATAATCAGTATAATTTAATATGAGTATATTTTTTGTCATATTGTACTGCCCTACAATGTTGTCATTAAGACTTTAGAATGACATGTACTCAGAACAAATTGTCATTCAAAACATCAGTTCATCCATTCTTAGCCAAATGCCACAGTTATTTTTACAACCTTGTTAGAGTTTTTGAGACAGTGACTGATGTGATTCTAGAATTTTGAAAACAATGTTTGAGGTCACACAAATGTTTTCAGTTTTTTTAGTTGATACCTCTGTAATTTCACACAAGAAACACTTCACTATCGACAAAGAGCAATTGCATTGTTTGTCAATTTTACACTCTATTTGGAGCAATACAAGACCAATAGAATTGTCAAAATCAATTTTTCCACTTCTGCAAAAAGAACATTGAAAAATAAAAGAGGATAAACCTGGAAATGGCTAAGAACCATGTTTAGAACAATCTGACCTTTTTTATATATTGCTCAAACAAGGATAAAGACAACAAAATGTAATAACTTTCTCCTATTCGATCCATACTTCATGATTATCCCTTACTCCAAACGCTGGAAAAAAATGGAACTGTCAAAAGAGTCTTGTTGTTCCATTTTCTTTCCCTTGGCCCCTCAACTGGAGACAAACAAACAAACGCCTGTTAGCACATTTCATCAGCTTTAGGGGTTACAGAACAGATTGAGTATCGACAACGGTGGCTGTCGAGGCTTATGGCTCAAAGGCAACCTTAGAGCAAAATCTCAAGAGTAGCAGATGCAATCGAAAAGACCAAAATAATTCAGCAGGACTCACTCGAGGAACAATCCAGTTTGTCATGTGGAATCACGGAATGTCTGCTGCACAATGCGAGTACGGTCCTTGGAGACTGCGCACCGGAGTCAGCGTGTGAATAGCCCTGCATTACTGCCCCAACTGGCCACTCTGCCTTTTTATCACCTGCAAATTTAGCATCCATAAATCTTTTCCCACACCAGCACTGCTACACAAGCATACAGGAGAGACCAATAAACAAGAAATGATGTTCATTGTCCTAGGATGATTTGGTCATTGATGCTTTCTGATTGTACCATACTCTACTCTGGGATAAGTTAGAATCAGTGCAGTTTTGATGTTTTCCTGATAGATGGTAGTGGGAGCTGCTTGCAATATTTGAACCAAGTTGATCTGCAAAGAAAAAGGGTAAATGAGCTCACCAATTGCCCACATTAGGGAGGGTTTTGTTGTACATCTTTTTGCTAAATAAAGTAAATTCCATGCAATTCTGGCCAAGCTGATCTTTAGAAGAAAAGTCTCTGAGCTGCAAAATAAACATTTGCCATATGTTTCAATGTAACTAAAATCATCCTACATGTACAGTAAACAAACCCTTTTTTTTATTAGATTTAAGTCAAAGTGAGTTGTTAAAATGTTCCAGTATATAAAGGTGACTCACCTTCCAGAAGTCCATAGGCCACTTAATAGCAGCATCAGTAGTCACAATATAGCAATGTTATGACTATATATGAAGTGCATACAAGCTAGATTGCATAAATAAATAAATAAATAGTACTGTTATGCATTTGTTTCACAAAATGTACAGTAATATACAAAAAGGGTTAAATCATGTCATCTGGTCAGTTTATTTTTGGCAGAAACATTCCATCTTTCATCCAAAACTACTTCATCAGTCTGAGGCCTGCCAACCCAGATCTGTCTTATAAACAGCACCTCCTTGATGTGTTTCAAGTCAGCCCTCTGGAATTCCCAGAAACTGGCTTTACACATGCAAAAAGGGACAACCCGTCCAAAATAATCAATCATCATGCATAACAGTCGAACGGTTGGGGCCAGATGGCCAACTTGCTACTCACAGAAACAGCCTGAGGTCACCAAGGCCAAAATGGTTCAGAGAAAAGGTTTGAAAACTCAACCATCCAGGTAGATAAATCACAAGAAAGGGTTAAATCATGTCATCTGGACAGTTGATTTTTGGGAGAAACATTTTGTCTTTCATCTGAAAGACGTAAGTACAGTAATGCATTATATACCACAAAAAGAAGACAAAACAATGGTGTGACTAATATCTGTTGAAGTGTACCCCTAAATCTCTCTCAAGGACTAGATAGGCCTTCACTCATATTCTTCTCATTGAACACAGAATCCGGGACACCTTTGCTCCTTGGCAAGAACACAGAAAACATAGCGTACTGTATGTTGTTGGGGTAGAAAGTTGAATTGGGATTCAACCAAAGTCTTTATTATTCACACATTAGTGAGTAATTGTTTGGCCACTTGCTTCTTATTCTCAGAAGATGACCAGCACCATCTATTGCACCAGTTTCTTTTCTAAAACCTCCACAAGACAAAAGCTGAATCTTCGTTTCCCTTTAATCAATTCACAATTTATTCCCCTCCCTCTTCCAATCTCTCTTCCATTTATTATGCATTATGTGCCCTTTTTAAGCTATTCACAACTAACCGTCTTATCTAATTTGGTATTCGGATATGGTTTGCACTGTTGGCTCAATTAATACAGTAGCATGTCCTTTGCAATCCAAGTTGCATAAAATATACCTCCAGGCCACATTTACACATGCCAAGATAAATCCATACTTTGAGGAATTATTTTATCAGGCAACATGAATAAAAAACAAAACAAACAAAGACGACATAGGCTTAATCTTCTACAGGACTGTGCTTTATTTTAGTCTAAGCAGAATATAATGAACTAGAGATCTACAGAGTTCAGGATCACTATGGGAAATATCATCCCGAGTCAGAGAAACAGACCCCAGCCAACGGTAATTCCAATTACATTTCAGTTAAAAAACAAAACAAAACAAAAAAATAATAGGAAAAGGACATAAAACAGTATTTTTTTTTTTCACAAATCAAAAAATAAAATACATGATTATTTATTTTATCATGAATAGAAACAGAGGCATTTATTGTGATTAATTAAACGTGAACAACAACAAATTAAAAGTGAAAATAGTGAAGCTGGAACTGTGATGAGTTGTGATACAACACTTACCTAAGTCTATATAGGAACACTTTAAAGGTTTTCAATGTATGCTTGATTAAAGCAAACTGCTCAGCTGGCTGAGTTTGTTTACATTTTGGTCCTTGTAACCAATGAAATGAAGGTCGATGACCACATTTATATTTGTGTCAGAATGGGCTTGAGGCAAAAACTGATCTAAGTGTTAGTTTTAAAGATCATTTGGCATCCCCAGAATACAGTGTCTGAGCACTGTTCACAGGTAGTGCTGTCAAAGAGAACAGGCTGGGTTTAAGGCATAAATCCCCACTCACTTTTACAAACCAACTTGACGGGAGTGAAGCAATGTCACATGATCTACTGGTGGCACAGTGTCTTTAGTGGACTGAGTCACATTAACTAGGGAACAGTGGTTAAAATGTCCCCTTAAGTAGGAGCAGAAAATATGAAACTCAGAGATGTGCCATCAATGACAAATATCCTTGAAAAACCTAAAGCGCATAAAAGACAAAGATGTTACAGGACACCAACCATGATAAATTCACAATAAGATATGCTAGCATCCCAAAACCAAGAGAATACCAAATTTGATATCTTTATTTATTTGTCTTTAGAGCCATATTGTTTCCACTCAACTAAAGGCCTCAAATAAGATATATTTTATCAAACAATGTAAATTTGCTTGAACTTAGTTGTGCAATGACTTTCATTTTTTTTTTTTTTCAAAAATCCACATACCATGTTTTCAATCACCCCTTTACAGTGCATTTTGATATTTTTGAACTGATTTTACAGCGTCCAGTTTAAAAAACAAATAAAAAATAGTTGAACTCATCCAACCACAGGAGGTTTCACATAAAAATAAAAATACAAAAAAAAATTGGATTAAACCTCATGACAATGGGTCTACCCAGCTTCAGCCAATAAAAAAAACACAAAGACAAAAACATAAAGAACCATCTCCCAACATCAGTAAAAAAAAATAAATTAAAAAAAAATAAAAAAGGGTCACTATACAAGAAATAAAATCATGTTATCTTCTGTTTTTGATAAATTATTTCATAGTTTCCTTGTCTTAGTTTCACTGAAATATATTAACTATTTATTTTCAATTGCTTTCTTTTTATGTTTGAACATGTTCTAATGTACGACCTATAAAGAAAGTTAAACATAATTGAAAAATAAGCTATATTATATGTACAGGTATGCAGCTGTCAGATTAGGAAAGCAGTGGTAGACTGGGTCTGGCAGGCACGGGCTTTTGCTGGACTCAACTATAATTTCTTTCTTCTTTGCCCCCACCTCCATCCCCAGACTTACCATGTGTGTATAGTTCAACCTTATGAATTAAATGCTTGATACCAAAGTGTTTTATGTACATGCTAAACAAATTGTTACCTGGAGTTTCATTATGTAAAACCACCTTCTGTAAATGCTATAAGCCTCAACTTTTCCTTCTGAAGATTTTCTTTTTTTAAGTCTGGTGCTAGCGAATGCACTCATTCTTCTCTTTTCTTTCTCGCTGTCAAGCAGAAAGTATGCAAACGGATGAACTCCACTGTTGCTGCCATATCTGTTCATCAGCTCCAATTGAACTAATCCAATTACCGTACAGGCAATCGTTCTTCTGTCAGAAAAATCATGGCATGTCGGTGTACACAGAATCTTAATTAACGGATCACTTTGAGGCTGTGGCTTAGGTTTGACACTAAGTCAGATACTTTCTAATCCTTGGTCTGATGCTTAGGGGTTGTAGGATGCATGTTCACAGCCCAAACCTAAGGGGCTTAAAAGGACTTAAACTCTCCTAAATCCCTGCACTGCTGTGGATACATTTTATAGTGACATCATTGTCCCACAGAGTTGAGCTTCTCAACACAAGTTGCTATAGAACCTTGCCCTTTTTTTTAATGTTTTCAAGGCTATTTACATTAAGAAATAATATTACTGATTAAAAAAAATCCACTTTTTCCACTTTGTTTCTCTCAGCAGTGTTGAATATATTTGCACACTTCCAACCATACTTTATGGCGTTGGCTGATGGATTGTTTTCTTGTTACTTTTGAAATTGGAGTATGACAGGTTAAGTCAAAAATTTGATGTTTGGTGGTTAATCAGACTTTCTGCCCAATCAGCATTCTCCACATCAAGAAGCAGTGCCAGGGCTTCCACTGAAACACATTTATGTGCTGATCTTCTTTAGAATCAGGCGTAAGGCAAAGCTCAGAACCTCTCCACTAATCATGACATCATAAAACCTGATGCCCTGAGTATTGGGAGTGATTTTGTGGAGTTTCGATTTAGCACACAGCACCTCCCATCACCCAGTGCCTCTTTCCAATATTCCCCTTTTTTTTTCTTCCCAAATTCCATTTTCACAGCAAAACCCTTTCCGCGCCAAAATGAGATGACGGAACAGCTCCCTCCCAAAGCAGCTATTAAATGAGAGGCATTAATTTCTTTCCTCCTGTCCAACAGGTTCCTTTAATTATCTCTCCTCTTTCAGTCAATTACATTTCACTTCCTTTCCCTGACAATCATTGCTATTTCAGGGTGAGTGTTATGCACCCAGAGGATTGGGTATTCATGCTCTAGCAGTCTCTCTCTCTCCGTCCTGCCATTGGCTACAACCCTCTAAGGATATTTGATACTCTAAACTACAAGCTGAGTGAGCACAGTGGCAGCTAAAATGGGTATAATGTGTGTACACCATTTCAAGTTCAGTCTAGCCTCACTAGCGTTTTGTAAATGTTTATTTAACAAGAAATTGCTTGAACCTAAATGCACCACTGGCTGGGAGTTAGCGCACTATATTTACAATTAATAGTCTGTTTATGTTTCAGGCTAAAACTAAATAAGTCAAGTTACATTAAATTGTAATTAACTGTGAGGGCAAATGTCAAATCCTAGTTTGGCAACAACTTGGTGAGTGCTTGCTGGGTCAATATTTGTCAGTGCTCATAAAGTAGAAACATAGCACCAACTAAAACCAGAGAGAGGCTAAAAGCAAAGCAGGTCAAAACACTTAGGATGGGGGGGGGGGGGGGGGTGAAAAAAAATCACCTTATTTATTATTTAGTTCCAGAGTATATTACTTGAATGCTTCACACATCAGCATCACCCAGCCAATGGTGTAAAGGTATTCTTAGCACTCTTGGTAAAAGTGTTTAAGTGCTGGTTTCACATTGCCTAATTTAGCCCTGGCATAGCAGGTATATGCTACATGAATGCTGCACTATTAGCCAAACTAGTCAGCAGGAGACTAGGCTGGGCTGGGTTTTGGCTCACTGGGAAGTCAACGTGCTATTAGTAGAGGGAACCGAACAGCATCCGATAGAAGATGGAGAAGTTCAGTGGAGCATGCATCCAAGATCCATGATGCGGAGTGGATTTGAGTGATTGCCTAGACAAGCATAGGACATTTGATTGCTCGTACTGTACATCAGTCAGCCCAATGAGCAGCTCAGCTTTAAATTGATAATAAACACAAGCTGGCTGAACCACTTTATGCAATTTCCAATGTTTGCCAAAACTTTAAATCAAAAACAAAGAAACAAGTGCATGGTTTTACCAGGTTTTTTTTTTTACAAATCCATTAAAAACTGTTACTGTAGTTGACACATTTGTTTTAATATGAAGCACTGTGCTTCTGAATACTTTTGATAATGTCGAACAAACTGTGCTTTGGAACTGTCTTACAGGGATACTATAAAAAAAAAAAAAAAAAAGAAAATAAGTGCTTTGTAAAAACAGGCTGACTTCTATAGTTTACTGCTGAGAGGCAATTGTGCTGAACATAAAATGAACTACAATGACACAGATCAATCTTGAGCATTTTTCTGTAACATTGACGGTTTTGACCCAGTTTAAGTAATAATTGTGATGAAGAAAACCCCTCCAAAAACATTTTTTTTTCTTTTTTTGGTTCTTTCTTTTTCTTTTAGTGATGTCGATCTGTTCTGTAATCCTTCCACCTCGTGGAAAACGGGAGGGTTTGTTCCACATCTCCCACCAACTCTTCGGGTAAATTTAGCTGTATTATTGGTGCCAGGTCAGCTGTCAGCAGCCTTGCCAGGGAGAAGGCACAAACATAATTCTCCCTAATCTTCCTTCTGTCACCCATGTGCATGAAGGGGACCATCTCTGCCGTCATTTGGTCCAAGTGATTATCCCAGCGATTTTTCACTTGGTTGCTGCTAATGTATAGAGGCTGATGATTACACTGTGATTAGGGAAAGGTGAAATAGCATCTCTAATATGGTGCTGGAGATAATTGAAGGGTAGTGAGAATAGGCAGTAGCCACGTTCGGAAATTCTCTTCGGGGGGGTGGGGGTGGTGAACAGTCGTGTTGTGGTTTGGAAATGGCAAGAACAGCAAGAGTGAGGCAGTAAAAGGCATGGCAATTTCATGGCCAGAAATAAAGACCATCAGCTTGTTTGGATGACAAAGGCAGTGCATTGCAAAAGAAAAGAAAAATGTTTGATCAGTTCACATACAATTTGATACCAGCCTTGCCTGCATTTGAATTTAAAGAATTTGAGAAAGGTCTTGGCAAAAAGGAGATTCTTAGTAAATATTCTAGTAAGACATGGGTCTAAAGGACTTGAGCTTAGTCCTTGATAACCCCTAAATCTGGTTCTTTCATAACATACAGTGCAAATTCAGTGTTTGCCACCAGCAGCTTGATTACTGCTTCTAAATGTTTCCGTTAAATTATTCTGCTACAACCTAGAAGCATCATTTGAAATTATCCCAATGTGATAAGTTGTTGACATTTTGACACGTTCCTGTTGCTTTCTCGCATCCTTGCCTTGCCCTGCTGCTTAATGCCAGCTGTCAGTGCTCAGAGGGTTGGATGTGAGCTGGTGTTCTGCAGAGAAAACTGGGAAGTGCTCGTAGTGACTAAAAACACCAATGTTTTTCCCTGAAGACTGACTCCAAACATATTGATCGAGTTTTTACAGAGGAGTCTACATGCACAGCTTTAAAACAGTCAAAATAAAGGCTATGGGACTCTAAATCAAGACATGACAGCACTAGAGTGCTTTGCTCTGTCAGTGTCGGAAAAGCTACAGGCAAGCTGAATGATGGGGAAGAGTGGCTGTTAGACTGAATGTAGATCTTTCCTGTTTTAGCAGTAGCTTTTTTCCCCATCAGCTCTGATGGAAAAACAGTTCAGTGAGCAGGTTTATAGTGGAAGTTGTACTTGCAGAGCCGAATGAGCTCTAAAAGCCTTAATTACCTTAGCATAAATGCAGTAAATTCAATTTATATTCAGAGTAAGGTTTATTTTTATATGCCATGAGACAAGATTGTTTATTTTGTCAGTTTTGGAGCACCTTCAGTGGACAAACTCGACCGTTGAATGATGTTCATAAGCATTCTGCTTCGCTATGATTGGGACTGGGTTCATTCTGCTGGCAGTTTCAGTAGCTGTCACCTTACTCCTCTTCTCTTGCCTTTTTCACTTTTCCCCTCATGGTCATCCATCGTTCTTCTAACCATTTTTGTTTAAGAACTTGCGGCTTCATAGTTTACACTTTTTGATGCAATACAAAAAGTCAAGGTGGGGGGGAGGGGGAGCCACCACATGTCCATTTTGCTTGGTCTTTACAGTGGATTGTCGCTTGAACACAAAAGGCTAGCGAGAAGCCTTAAACACCTGCACCCTGTCCAGCACAGACATCAGTAAGTTCATTCTCTTTTTTTTTTTTTTTTATCTCTCTCGCTCGTGTTCCATATTTGCCCATCAGAGCAGTCCTTTTTTTTTTTTTTTTTTTTTAGCTGTCAGAGAGTGCAGTCTTGTACATCATGATGAGTGAGATATCCAGTGGCTGATACCTTAACATCCAACAGAGAATGCATTTTCTTGCTCATAGGCGTGGATGAGTGCTTTTCAGTACTTCACCTTTTACCCTCTTATCATTGCAATGTAAATACTTCTTCTTAAAGAACAGCAAAAGTTTGCAAATGTACAATGATTTTTTTTTTTTTTTTTTGCTTGTTTCTTCTTTTATCCTCTACACTATGTCACTGTTCTACAGCCGGGTGCTAAATCAGGATCCAGAGCAAAAGATATGCCCCTAAACTACGGTTCCATGTCATGTTTGTATACATTATTTCCATTTTCCTTTACTTACAGTAGGCCACTGGATATTGATTTAATGATTTTTTTTTTTTTTTACTATGAGTAAATTGTAATACTTGCAGCTACAAGGTATGAGTTTTTAAATATATATATATATTTATATATTTATATTTTTTTAAAAAGCGTTTAGTCCTTTGGTCCCTATTTCCTAAGGAATGATGCATGTAAATTATCCTGGATTCCTCACTCCTCTCGTCGTCTTCTTGTTTTCTTCTTCGATCCAGAGCTTGCCCTGTCACAGAGCACAACACCTGTGTAGGCACAAAAACCAAAATGGCAGCAGGCTGGTGTGTGTGTTTGTGTATATTTGTGTGTGCGTGCACACGCATGAGTTTGCTTCAGTACTTGTGTTGGCATTTGCACGTATTTATACATGTACAAAGTATTTTTTTTTTTTTTTTTTTTTTTTTTCATTTGTTAAGTGTAGCTTTCTGTAATAGTTGTATGTTTGGTTTATTTTCTTTTTCTTTTTTTTCCACATGAGTTTATCTGTATCCTGTGTCAGTATGCATGCTTTGAGCATAATGAGTCTATAAATTGTTTTTTTTTTTTTTCATCATGTCTAAAAATCAGCAGAAAAAATTT